>APKU01000206.1:0-66517 GCA_000472125.2 Hirsutella thompsonii MTCC6686 | reverse complement strand
GCTTGCTTGTAGTAGAAAACAACTGCTCAGGTAGCTGGCCCTGGTGTTGAGTTAAATGAGGAAAACAAGGTACCAGATGAATGTGGACATTTGTGCGCTCAAGACGCCACCATGATTGCACATATGCTCTTGCAAACTCGGTTGCATATCCTCTGCCATGGTGCAGCTTGCTTAACCTGTAACCGAATTCTGGCCATCCAGTATGTTTTGACGCAATGTCCCACATACCTCCGTCACCGATCAATTCTCCTTCAGAACCATCAGAGTTCTTCAGAAATATTCCGTAATTCATACTGGTCTCAGAAACGAATTCATTCATTGCAGCCTGAACTGAATTTTTATCGATATTTGGTGACTCCTCATAGGATTCAACAGCCATAGAATAAAATGTTTCAAAATCTGAGGAAACAAAGGGGCGAACAATTAGGCGATCCGTCGTAAAAGGTGGAATGAGGTTACCCTTTTTGGGTAGAGTTGTGGAGACTATAATAGTATTGTGAGGAGTATTCGCCATTTTTCGTTAGGTGGAGGTAGAATAATTTGTGAACCGATCAATGGATTTGAAGATGGTGAATGAAGAAAGATAGGAGTGAGCAGTGTGGGGGCAAGAAGAGAAATATATACTCTTTATCTCTCATATAGTAGTTAATAAAACTTATCTTAAGATACAGCTATATGTAACACAAGTGGCTACATCACAATGGGATATTTGTGTCGTATTCTGTAGTGGGTGCTACGAAGTAAGCGCTGCGAAGCAGCTACCACACATTAAGTTGTTGTTTGTTAGCAAACAATAAATCGAAGCATACCTATAGGCTACTGGTAAGATTGACGCATCAATTTAGAGATAGTTTAGATGGCCTGAAGGCGACAAAGGAAGTGTGGCTGAAAATGACGTGATGATAGAGGTGGCTTCCTGAACGTAAGGATAGACGTGTGGGGTGATGGTTGATGTGTTCAAGATCGAGATGACTGACGTGTCCTTGCAAGGCGAAGATGACATGTCGCACTTGATAGCACATGGAAGAAGGATAAGGGTTACGTGCATTGATATGGTTACAGCTGGCTTAGACAGCCTTGATTTACGTGTTAGTGATAGTTTACGTGTTAGTGATGATTGACATGTCAATAAAGATGGCGTGAGGATTAGGCATGAATATGATATGTCTTATAGTACGAATCATTTCACGTCTAGAGTAACGCACATTGATAAGGTCTATCTTATGGTGTTATAACTGAAACTGATATCCATCGCACAGCCGTCTCATCTGTCATATTGCGCTACATGGCTAGAGCCGATTTGTCCAGAATCACGCCATCATGTGAAGACAGGTGCCATGCAATACGAGAGAGATGTAACCATGTTATCTATTGGTTGTATATGGGTATGGCTTATCGCTCCCTCGCTGCCAAGCACTCTGTGTGACGTTGTATGTGAAGCGTAGATCGTGGCACAATGCTACAGGAAGAAAGAGGTAATTGAGGGGGCGAAGCAGAGTGATATATCATAATTGAAAAAAAAAATGTCATGGTCAGTGAAGTGGATCACAAGCTGCTAGTCACAAATATGAAAAATGACATGATCATCCTAAGCTGGTAGGCAGACTAGACGCTTCTGACAAGTGGCATGCTGATCTTTCTCTATATATATGCTGATTCTCTCCTTCATATCCTTAAGTTCAGCATTCAAACTTCATACTGTTATCATCTTTGTGATACTTTATTGTCTTTCTCTAACCCTGAACCGGGGTGTCTCGCGCGGTTTCACCAAAGCATCCTTGTATCATTGTGTACTAGCTTGCTAGGTGGCTTCGCTGCTTCTCCTATCCCTGAACAGGGTGCTTCGCCAGGAAGGCTACACACCAGCACACGTATCAGAAATCCCTGCAGAACACTTGACAATGGCAAATCGCTACCAGAATCCTCGTGCCGACTACCGCGAGATTGCCCACGAGGATCGTCCCGATATCCGTTTGTTTTATGCTTCTGCTCAGTTTCCTCCGCCAAAAAATTCTTTCGAATCTAGCCAGGAAATCATTGAGCATTTAAAGATCCTACTGAGATCTCACATGAAGGACCTCGCGGTTGCGCAGGGTAATAATGGTATAAAAGTTGACGCCTACTTGAAGTCTTGGAAGGAATCGAACAATTGGGACTTACTTAAAGGGAAACGAGAGGTCGTTGTTGAATTCAGACTTGATTTTAAGTCTGTTATTAGTTATACATAGTTGCAAAGTACATCAACACTTTGCAGCAACATTGGTGAAAACGGTCAATATTTTTGTTGAGGGTAAAGACCGTCGGTATTTGAAGATATCGCTACAGACTGGTCCACCGGTGGGTGGCTGAAATGCTGCTTAATGTACAGTCGAAATCTTGATATTCAACATATCACAAGGCACTTTTGTTTATTGAAATACAAACAGTTTACAATTAATTATAGTGTACAGGGTTTACTTATTTTTAACACGGGTTTTATCCGAGATTTTTAATCTAGAATTAGTAAATTGAAGATTTGGCTACAGTTAAACAGGCGGAGTAATAGCTGTAATAAAATACCACAAATTGCTGGAAACTCTTATAAGACAATCAGCAGGAATTTATATTAAAAAGTTTAGTGTAAATTCGACTTTTAATGATATATGTTCTTCAGAGACTATACGTGGTACGTTTTTTTTATAAAGTATTAAGGTTTATATCTTAAAAGTTATACAAAAGATGAAGATATAGTCCAATCCATTAACGAGAGTTAGTGATTGGAGACTCGCCGTCTCCTCCTTTAAGGTAAATTTATTAGTATCTAGCCAATAAAGATACTAGATTGTGAATCATAAGGTTTAATGTATTACTTTTTTAATCGCACCTATACTATCAGAGTGTTATTTAACTTTTCGAACTTATTCCATAAGAAGTAATAATATATCGTTAGGAGGTGTCCATAAAGAATACCTTTCTATAGATACTCAATTTATAGAATGATTTGTAGGCCTTTGTGATGCGGAATCGAATTTTTTAATAAGAACTAGAAAAAATGAAATAGGAGAAATTGGTGGTTTTGAATTCGTATTTAGAATAGCTTTACATAAAGACGATAAAGAAGTTTTAGAATATATTAAAGATATTTTAGGCTGTGGAAGATTAAATACTGAAAGAGATCTTTTAGTATTTACAATATCTCGATTAAGCGATATTGAAACTGTATTAATACCTTTGTTTGATAAATTCTCATTAAATACTACTAAATTTTTGGATTATTTAAATTTTAAAGAGGCATTTTTTTTATTTAAAAATCGTAAATTTAGTAGCGAAACTAGTAAAGCTAGCGAAGCTATAGAACAAACATATTTAAATATTATTGAACTGAAACAAAGTATGAATTCTAATAGAGTTAATTTTGTTTTACCTAGAAACCATAGTATATGAATTACAGATAATTATTTAGTTGGTCTATTAGAAGGAGACGGTTCATTTTATTTAAATAAACAAGATATGACTATACGTCTTTCACTGGTTACTACTACAATAAATAGAGAAGTTTTAGAAAAAATTCGTGAACATTTTTTAAGTTTATTGGATGAACATTCTTACATGTTGGGTAGTACAACGAAATTAATTAATATTTATAATAAAAAAGTAAAAGCTGAGAATAGACCTATTTCTATTTTAGAAATTTATCAGATCGATTTTATTAATAATGTATTAATTGCTTATTTAAATGGTATTAAATTTAGAACTAAAAAATATAAAGATTATTTAGATTTCAGAACAATAGCTCAGTTAATACTAGAAGGTAAATATTTAACTCAAAAAGGTGAAGAGTTAATAACAAAATTAGGTGATAGTATGAATAATAATAGATTATCTACATGCTTAAGTCCTAGAATTTTGGATAAAACTTTTAAATCTCAATTAGACTTGTTAATAAAATCAGAGCCTTTAATAAATATTGATTCTGAAGGTAGAGCAATGATAATCTCAAAAAAAAAATATATTAGATCTACTTATATTATAAAAGCTTACTTTTTAAATGGTTCTTTTAATTATTTTACTAATGGAATATCATGTGCTAAATTTCTTCATGTAAGTAATATGACTATTACAACAAGATTAAATGATGGTAAACCTGTAATAAATAAAGAAGGTCTAATAGTAGCCAATTGTATAAAAAGAATAAAAGCATACTCTTATCGAAATTCTTATAGAAAAATCCGTAAAAACAATCACCTTGGGTAATTTTGTATTACTAACTTAATAAGTGCTATACCATGAATAGGGCAAGATGTAGTCGAGTTTATATGAGGTGGTTTCAGCGTAAATAACGCCACATTAAACAGATTCTTTGCTTTACACTTTGTGTTACCATTCGTGTTAGCTGCATTAGTATTAATGCATTTAATAGCTATACACGATTCAGCTGGAGCAAGTAATCCTTTAGGTGTACCTGGTTACTATGATAGAATACCATTTGCTCCTTATTACTTATTCAAAGATTTAATAACAATCTTTTTATTTATGTTTGTTTTAAGTATGTTTGTATTCTTTATGCCAAATGTGTTAGGGGATAGTGAAAACTATATAATGGCTAACCCTATGCAAACACCTGCGGCTATTGTACCTGAATGATAAAAAATAATAAATGTCATTCTAAAATCTCGAGAATTGCCGGAAACTCTCTTTAATTTAGTGCTTAATCCGAATAATTAAGCATATATTTAAATATGATGATCAGCAGGATAACCTTTTAGTGTTATATAACACTAAAAGGGGTCTTCAGAGACTATGCACGAGACAATTCTGAGCTTGCGCCTTAATTGAAGATATAGTCCGATCATAGTAGAAATACTATGAATTTTAACAATCGTCAATATATTTATTTTCTTTAATCTTGTTTATCTACAACCGGGTATTTTTTACCACACGCTCGACAAAAGGAATAACTCGTTTATCTCCATCTGAAAGAGCTGCAATAAAACTTCCGGATGAAAGAAGTATTAATAGGAATTTTACTAGTCGACGCCCACATAGTAAGAAGATCACCAACTGGTAATTCTAGACTAGTATATGCTCAAACTGCTGTAAAACATAAAGAATATTTTGATTATGTATTAAATTTCTTTATTCCTTATTGCGCAAATGATTATATACCTCAATCTAGATTAGGACAATAGAACTAAAAAAAAACATATAGTGCTATATCTTTCACAACTATGCAACTTTCGAGCCCCTCGGGGCTACGTTTTAATAAATATAGAGAATTATTTTATGATTCAAATTAAAAAAAAATCGTACCTGAAAACATAAATGAATTGTTAACTGCCCGTAGTCTGGCTTTCTGAATTATGGATGATGGAAGTCGACAAGGTAGTGTAGCTTGCGCACACATATAAGTGTTTATGGGTTTTCTAATACAGATGTCTTGCTCCGCACAAATTAATGTTTGCGCGGCTCCGCCGACTACAAGACAAATTTAATCTAAAATGCTCTATACATTATAACAAAGATAATAAACCCCGTATTTATATCTTTAAACAATCAATGGATTGTTTGAAAACTTTAGTAAAACCTTATTTTATTAAAGAAATGTTATATAAACTGGGATTATAAAGCTGATATTAGTATTTAGAAGAAAATATTTATATTGATAAAAGATTTATTACCATTCTATGCTATATTAAGATCTATACCTAATAAACTATTAGGAGTTATAGCTATGTTCAGTTCATTGTTAATTATATTATTATTACCTCTAGCTGATTTAGGTTTAACAAAAGGTTTACAATTTAGACCTCTAAGTAAAGCCTTCTTCTATGTTTTTGTTATCAATTTCCTTATATTAATGCAATTAGGAGCTAAACATGTTGAAAGTCCATTTATAGAATTCGGGCAAATTAGTACAGTTCTATATTTTGCTTACTTTACAATTATAGTACCAGTTGTAAGTATAATAGAGAATACTCTAATAGATTTAGATCAAAATAAAGAATTAATTAATAAAACTAATTAGTGTAATATTACGGCTGAGGCCCTGCTATATAAGCTTCGCACAATACAGCTAGTAGCTTGTTATAGGGTATTACAACCCTATATATATATAGTAAGAGTGCTTCTAGCATTTAGCAGCCATATGTTTATGACTTACAGTTTAAGCTATACAACTAGGAAATAGTTTCGTTAATAAACAAAATAGTCTAAGGTTTGTTTATATTTTTTGTGTTGTAAAACAGCATGCTTTCAGTCTTATGCTCGGTTATATACCGCGATTTAACTGCATAAAACCAGTAAAAACTAAGAAGCGTTGCAGCCATGACTTGTTATATAGCTCTTATAACATGATATAAAAGGCGGCTAGAGAGAAAATAAGTATGCTGTTAAACACTAAAAATATTTAGCTAACCAAAGACTACCAAGATTATGCTGTAAACGGATTTACACTTTGATTGCAAATCATTAGTATGAGGTTCAATTCCTCCATAATCTTTTAATACTATATTTATTATCTGTAGACATAAGTAATTTACTATGTATAGATACATAGAATATATTTATATATATATTTATAAATATGTTATTAAATAAAACTTATATATATATACTTAGTATACAATAGTAAAATGAGTATATTAATAAGAGTTATTAATATTAGTTTTGTGTTAGACTAACCTAGCTAATGTTGCTGTAGCCTTACTCTAGGCTATACAGGAGTACCTGGAGCTGGAGCTCCTGCAACTGCAACTGCTTCTGCTGCAGCTCCTCCTCCTGCTATAAATTTCTGAGACCTGTCCGTCACTTGTCTATCCTGAGGCTCAACACACTTCTGTTTCGTAAGGTTAGTTAAACACACTGCTGTGCTGGCTTGTAGTTTTAAGTAGTATACGGCTAAGCCTAAAATACAAAAGTGGGTTAAAGGATAATAGTGTAACTAAGGAATAGGAATAAATCAGAAGTGGCAAAGGCTATAACTAAAAGTAGAAAATATAAAATTAAAAGTGAGAACTTTAAAGGTTCCATAGTATATTATTTAAAAATATCACTGTATATACTCGTATAGGTAATAAATTTGGATATTGCCACCCAACAGAGAATTTTAAAATCTGAAATTTCTATGCAAATGGAAAGATGATTTAATTCTACTAATGCTAAAGATATAGGAACGTTGTATTTAATATTTGCCTTATTTTCAGGGTTATTAGGTACAGCTTTCTCCGTATTAATAAGATTAGAACTTAGCGGTCCAGGTGTTCAATTTATTTCTAACAATCAATTATATAACAGTATTGTAACTGCACATGCCCTATTAATGATTTTCTTCATGGTTATGCCAGCATTAATAGGAGGATTTGGAAATTTCCTTATGCCTTTAATGGTGGGTGGGCCGGACATGGCTTTCCCTAGATTAAACAATATTAGTTTTTGATTATTACCCCCTAGTTTAGCTTTACTAATATTCTCTGCATGTATTGAAGGAGGAGCTGGTACAGGTTGAACTATTTATCCTCCATTGTCAGGATTACAAAGTCACAGTGGACCAAGTGTAGACCTTGCAATATTTGCATTACACCTATCTGGTGTAAGTAGTTTATTAGGAGCAATAAACTTTATAACAACAATAGCTAACATGAGAACTCCAGGTATTAGACTACATAAATTAGCTTTATTTGGATGAGCTGTTGTAATTACAGCTATTTTATTATTATTATCCCTACCTGTATTAGCTGGTGGTATAACAATGATATTAACAGATAGAAACTTCAATACTTCATTCTTTGAAGTAGCTGGAGGTGGTGATCCTATATTATTCCAACATCTTTTCTGATTCTTCGGTCTGAAATTCCCTTGAGCAAGGAATAATAGACTAACACTTCCAAACTCCGGGTAATTCCTAAAGCCTGCATTACGAAACAGTAGATCGAAAGGTCACGCTGCACCATAATGTGTAATGACATTATGATAAGTAATAAGATGCAGGATTACAGAAATGTGAATGGATCTTCGCGGATCTAAATCATCTAAAAAAGCCGCGTATTATCAGGAATTTCACAAGCTGCTACCTCCTTACCCCCCCGAGGGATTAAGTCTAATAAGTAGCCGGATGAATGCGCGAGTTAACCTCGTTCGTACTAATCCTTTTTCCCCATGGCTAAACAAATGACTTTAAGGAGGGCAAAATAGTTAGAAGTGAATTCATGAAATATAGTAGCAATATAGAGTTGGACTAGAGTACTTTGTACCAAGGCCACTCAACGCAATAGGTGTAAAAGAGCAGAGAGTAGATGGAAGTGGGCGTTATAGACATAGTTAAGAGTGGTATCTAACTATGTAAAAAAAAAAATATTTCCTAAAAAAATGAATGTATAATCATGAAAGACATGAGGCTAAATTCCTTAAACACCACAGATACAAGGGACGTGTTTTTCAGCCATTACCTACCAACCATAATGCGTATAAAACGATAAAAACAGGTATATTAGCGGCGAAGTCCGGCAGGACTCAACCATCTAGTACACAATGGGGATATTTTTATCGTATCGTAAAAGACTGAAATGATTTGTGCATTCATAGTGGAAACAGCTATAACGTCTAAGGTGTACTCCAATAGCCAATGAAAAAAGGCGTTATGAAGGCAAGCTCAGTTGGTAAAAGACGAAGCCTTTGGTTCCTAAAGTAAAAAAAATAAGTGGTGGGAACCCTTAGAAGACATGATCCAGAAGTTTATATATTAATTATACCAGGTTTTGGTATAATTAGTACAACTATATCAGCTAGCTCAAGCAAACCTATATTTGGTTATATAGGTATGGTTTACGCTATGATGTCTATTGGAATATTAGGATTTATCGTTTGAAGTTGAGTGATGATGGCTTCACTCTATAGTGATATAGAGAATATAATTAATTTCGCTATATGCTGGAACAGTTTAGTGTTAATTGGTACCTTGTATGGTAAAAATCTAATTAGCTATACTCAATCAGCAGACAATCTGTCCCTGTATTCTTTAAAAGATAACAAACAGAGTGTCTCAGAGACTACACGCGAAACATCTTTTAGTTTTTCTACTTTTCGTGCTTATTACAACACATTAAACAATAAAAAAGATTTGTCTGATGAATGATTAACTTGATTTATTGGATTCGTAGAAGGAGACGGAGCTATTCAAACTTATGACAAAGGTAAGAGAGTTCGTTTTGTTCTTACTCAAAAAGAAAGTGATATACTACATAAAATACAATGTAAACTAAATATTGGTGTAGTTAAACATTTTCCACAGAGTCTTGCTTCGCACAAAAACAATGACTTTTATAGATTAATAGTAGACAATCCTTCAGATATTTTAATTTTAGCTTTTCTATTTAATGGTAATTTAGCATTAAATCATAGAATTGATCAATTAGCCTTATGAATTAATGCCTTAAATAATCGTTTTGGTTCAGAAACTTTAAAATTAAATAACATTCCAGTTCCAATTAGTTTAAAAGATAGTTGATTGGCTGGATTTACTGATGCTGAAGGATGTTTTAATGTATCTATTACAGTAAACTCAAGATATACATTAGGTCATGTTATAAAAATGCGTTACATATTAGATCAAAAAGATAAAATTATACTTGATAAAGTATATGAATTATTAGGATTTGGTAAAGTAACACTAAGATCGGGAACCGATAATGTTTATCGTTATACTGCTACTGGGTTTAAAGCATTGAACCAAGTAATTACATACTTTAAAATGTATCCCTTACAAACTAAAAAAGCTCTTTCTTTTGAAAAATGACTTATGATACATAATAGCGTATTTAATAAATCACATTTAACTCATGAAGGGTTATCTCAAATAAGAATTCTACAAAAACAAATTAATTTAAATAATAGTGTGACAAACAAAGTAGGAAAAGCTTAAAGATGAAGATATAGTCCGACACTTCTTGTGAAAGTAGCATACAAATTTGTATGGGTAAATATTGAATATTTACTAACAGTTTTGCATCATATGTATACAGTAGGATTAGATGTAGACACAAGAGCTTATTTCACAGCTGCTACATTAATAATAGCGGTACCTACAGGTATTAAAATATTCTCTTGATTAGCTACATGTTATGGAGGATCTATAAAAATGACACCTTCAATGTTATTTTCATTAGGATTTGTGTTTATGTTCACAATAGGAGGATTAATAAACCACTTAGTTCTCCCTAAAAAGATCGCTATATGCTGGAAACTTCTAACAACTATGGTACTAGAATTCAAAAATTCAGTGAAAATTCATAGTTTTGAACAATCAGCAGGAAACCAACGGATATATAATATCTTAGTAGGATCCTCAGAGACTACACGCGATCCTTATATTATTAATAATATATGAAGATATAGTCCGTTAAATAACATGTTAAATTTAAAAAATAATAGCATTAATTATAATAAAACTATTATTCGTCAGTATTCAACTCATAAAAATGAAGATAATATTAAAAATATACATTTTATCTATACATATACTAATTTTAAAGAAAACAGAAGCCAGATATTAAAACAATTAAAAGACAAATCAGGTGTTTATCTTTTAGTTAATAATATAAATGGTCATACTTATGTAGGAAGTTCAGTATATTTAGCAGCTAGAATGAAAAATTATCTTAATACTGCTTTTTTAAAAAGTAAACAAAATTTGAATATGCCTATAACAAAAGCTTTACTTAAATATGGTCAATTTAATTTTAGTTTATTTATATTAGAGTTTGTAAATTTAGATATGTTAACTGTTAGAGAAACTTTTTATATAACTACTCTTTTACCTTATTATAATGTATTAAAACAAGGTTATTCATCTTTAGGTTATAAACAAACGGAAGAAACTAAAAAATTATTATCTGAATTAGCTAAAAATAGAAGACATAGTGAAATAACTAAAGGATTAATAACTAGAGCCTTAACTGGTGAAAATAATCCGTTTTACAATAAAAATCATTCTATTGAAAGTAAAAGAAGAATAGTAGAAGCTAAGTCAGTTTACCCTGTTTATATTTATAATTCTTTAAAACAATTATTAGTAATTTCTCCTTCAGTATTAACTATAACTAAAAAAATTAATACTAATCATTCTACTATAATTAATTATATAAAACAACAAACATTATTCAGAGGTGAATGATATTTTACAAATATACCTTATAATATAGAAGATAGTCCTCAAATTAATAATTGATATAATTCTGAAACTAGATTATTAATTGATGATATGATAAAAAATAAACATATTAAAAGAGCTGTGTATGTATATGATGAAAATATTAATTTGTTATCTAGATATGATGGAGTTACTGATGCTCAAAGAGCTTTAAATATTAGCCATAGTACAATTAAAAAATATGCAGAAATAAATGCTATGTATAAAAACTATATTTTTAGCTTTGAGAGATTAAATTAAAGTTATTTGTAAGTGGTGTTGTTTTAGCTAACGCATCACTTGATATAGCATTCCATGATACTTACTACGTAGTTGCTCAAGTGGGCCTGAATAATTTAAATTATTCTGCAATTGACTTTATGCTGGAAACCATATTATCAGTTAATTATTTACTATTTATATTTTATTCTCTAAGAATTTTTCTAGAACCTAAAGCTAGTAGCCTTTTCTTAAATAGTGAAAATAATAATTATACTATGTCTAAAAACTTAGATATTAATATACAATCAGCAGAAGACCTTGAAGTGTTCTCAGAGACTATATGTCAATCATTTAATTTTTATTTATATAATAGGTATGCAGTTTTAAAGACTAGCTTCGCTAATAAAACGAATAGTACGAATGAAGATTCGTATTTCTTTTCCTGATTAGCGGGTATAATAGACGGTAAAGGTCATTTTTATATACAAAAATCTACCTCTAAGAAAGACCAAAAAATAATACTAAATGCTATTTGAGTAAGATTGCATAATAGAGATTTAAGAATTTTAACTCATATAAAAAACACATTAAATATCGGAAATATCGTCCCTAGTGATTTGAATTGTTATTCAGCATATATGGTATCTAATGAAAAAGATATGAGTTTTCTACTTAGTAAATTAAATGGTTTAATTCGAATTAAATATAATAGTTTCGAACAAGCTTGTAAACTATTTAAGATAGAAACTACTGAACCTATATATAAAATTCAAAGAGATGATCCTTATTTTTGTGGGTTAATAGATGCAAAAGGTACTATAGATATGAATTTCACAGCAAATAGAATTGAATGTTGTTTACAACTTAAGTGTAATGAAATTACAAATAAATTAAACTTTGATCGTCTTTTGCCTAGTTGTAAACCACAAAAAACAATTAAAGATGCAAAATATATAATTTTTAAATATCAATCAGTTAAATCCATGATGCTGATATATGAGTATTTTATGGTAAATAGATTACATTCTGACTTTAAGTTTCATAGAGTTAGTCTAATAAAAAAGTTTTACGTCCTACGTAGTTATAAAAAATCACGTTGTCCTAAACAAGTAAATTTATATTACCAATTTTTATATGAATGATTAGAATATAGAAATCCTTTATGAACTAGAGTACCTTATTTAATAAAATATTTGAAGAGAGAGTCCGATTAGTGCACTTGCTGAATATATTCATGATATTGTTCTATCTTATGAAAACGTACTATATCTATAAACTATTTATCTGTAAAGGAACCAGGTTAAGTACGATTCATAATTTATTTAAATATAAAACACAAGCTAGGTTACAAGCTTACACAAATAAAATTCAGTTTTCTCACTTAGCAGACGAAGCTATTATTAAGATATATAGTTATACAAACAAATGAAATTATTTCATATTTGTTATATTAGGTGGTATTTTTATATTGATTAGTAAATATAGTAACCATAGTTTATTATTTATATATCTTTATCAGATCTGTTTTCTTATCGCTATTATTATAAAATGAATTGCTATAACTTATAATTTTATAACCGTACATTACAGTAATGCTGCTTTTGGTTGACGAAGTAAGCAGCCCTTAATTCCCCTTAGTGCTTCACCAGGGGTGCTGGCTAAGCACTGTTTGTTCTTCTTATTTTTTCTTGAAGACGCTACTGGTCTGGTGGATTTGAAAAAACGAGCAGTCTTACCTCTTCCGGATTCAGGAGGGGCAGAAATTAAATTAAAATTATATTCTATTATTAGATATTTCTTATTAGGTATGTTAATTATATATTTAATTTTATTGTTAATTGTTATTTTTAATCTAATATATTATTTGTTTCATTTTATAATAAAAATATTATGAGGTAAGTTTCGCAGCTACGCAAATAATAAAGGGTTATTTGGTGATAACAAGGCTAAGGGGTATAATAAACCACCTAAAAAACCTCAAAATACTAATATACCATATCCACAAAATAAAGACCATAAAGATATAAAAAAAAAAGCTTCAGAAATGAAACAAAAAATACTAGAAATACAAAAAGATAAATCAAAACAGAACGATTTAAATATTGATTCTTCTAGCTTACACAACAAAAATACAAATTCGTTTAGAACTATTAGAAACAACTGAAATCACAAAATTAATATAGAAAATAGACAAGATTTATCTTTACAAGATCAATTGAATAAAATTAAGTTTGAATTAGAAGCTTATAAATTACAGAAAAAGAAATTTCAACAAAGCATTAATAATATAAAAAAAGGCAAAGAAAATTTTTATCCTGATCAATCTAAATATCTTTGAAAAGATTATATAGAAGTAATAAAACATCTTAATTTTAATCTAGAATCCATGAGAAAAAACTTAAAAAAACTAGCCAGAGCTGCAGTTAAAAAGCCAAAAAAATAAGCTATTGTTGTATAATACTACAAAATAAGGCTAACTAACTAAAAGTAGAAATAGACGTGCTGGTTGGCTAAGTAGCCAAGCACTGATTTTTTTGTGCGTAGTGCTTGTAGCTTTGCTTATCTCTACCTAGCATCCCTGGTACGGTTTCACCAAGATTACCCCAGTGATTCGCCTGGTGCATTAATTTGTTGTATGATAACACAACAAATCCTAGCCGACTAGAGAAACATTCTTATAGATATGGCTAGATATACAAGCATATTGAGAGCCTTTAAACATTAAACTACAGTATAGTATTCTATAGAACCATTATCTTTGAATATATTCTACAACTTTCTCACGAACAAATAAATATAAATAAACTATCAATTGTTTTGTATTTAGTGTATTATTATATAAATGACTAGGTGCTAAATTCATTGTTGGTAGTATTGTGTATAAACACAGTATACTGCAAGCTTAACACTCCTATCTACTGACTATTTATTTTGTATGTGGGAACTAATAATATACGTAAAGTAAGATATTATAATGCTTTAACTAATACTATTAACCGTTATTAAAAGTTGTAGTATACTACAACTTATGACTAGTCCCTATGGTTTTTGTATTCAATAAACATTATTATTAGAAATCTTTTCTTTCAGCATAGTTAGGGCAAAATTGTCATATTACTAGTAGCGAAGCCAACCTAGCTTATTATATTAATAATATATTAGATATATTGCTGGCTGGTTAGCAAGCTAGGCAATATAGTAAACAAGAGACACAAACAGGGTAGGATTTAAACGTTTAAAGTAATATAATCTGCTCCCTGCTATCTACTTATTTTTTTTTTGTGTATATTACTGTTAGCACAATTAGTTTTGCATATCTTGCACTAAGCCAGCCTGCCCTATAACCCTTTCACAGTGATTATTTATATACATCATGCATTTCCATTATGTTTTAAGTATGGGAGCGGTTTTTGCAATGTTTGCAGGATGATATTTCTGAATACCTAAAATGTTAGGTCTAAATTATGATCTTAATTTAGCTAAAACACAGTTCTGACTTTTATTTATAGGAGTTAATTTAACATTCTTTCCTCAACACTTCTTAGGTTTACAAGGTATGCCTAGAAGAATAGGAGATTATCCTGATGCTTTTGCAGGATGAAATTTAATAAGTAGTGTAGGATCTATTGTTAGTGTAGTGGCCGCTTGATTATTCTTATATATTGTTTATAAACAATTAGTAGAAGGTAAAGTAGCTAGTAGAAATCCTTGATTAAATCCAGGATTTTATACAGATATACTACAAACTAACTTAAATAGATGTTATACTAGTTTAGAATGAGGATTATCAAGCCCACCTAAACCTCACGCCTTCGTAAGTTTACCTTTACAAAGTAATGTATTATAAATTTAAGTTTAAGATTTTTAGGCGCCAGTTTTAAATAAACTAGTCCCATTAGCTCAATCGGTAGAGCAAAATACTTCTAATATTTGTATCTTAGTTCGAATCTAAGATGGGATTGAATAGCTAGCTTATTTCTATATTATATTGCTTGTGTTAACTTGTATTTTTTTTTTTTACTGTAGAAATTAATGTTATTATCTTTAAACTATAGTTGGAGCTATGCAGAAGCTCTACGTATATATATATTAAATGAAACATAAGGTAGGTTTCGCTAACTTTATTCCTGTTTTAATGCGCGGTTATAAACCGCTAGTGTTTTTAACAGCATAATACAAGTAAAACCAGTATGCTTCCCGCAAGCACCGCTGGTTGTAGCTTTGCTTATTCATATCCTTGTAGCCCTGGTACGGTTTTGGTAAGATCATTAATTTGTTGTTTGCTAACAAACAACAAATCGAAGCCGGCTACATTAACATTCAATATAAAGTTAAACAAGGCTTAAAGCAAGGCTACAAGATTATTAATAATCGTAAGATAAAAGGCAGTAATATTACCTGTTCGCATATATATAATTTAGCCTACATATAGCCATGACTACCAAGATTATGCTGTAAACGGATTTACACTTTGATTGCAAATCATTAGTATGAGGTTCAATTCCTCCATGATCTTTTAATATTATAATTATTATTTGTAGACATAAGTAATTTACTATGTATAGATACATAGAATATATTTATAAATATATCTATAAATATGTTAATACTTCTTTATATATACTTAGTATACAATAGTAAGGTGAAATTGCACTATAGTTTTGTAAGGCTTTTATAAGGTGACGATTTTTATATATAACTCATCTATAAATTTCTCTCTCTTAACTGACTTATGGATAAGAATCTTTCTTTTTTTAACATATACTAGAGAATCTCTTATAACCTATTTACCTTTAGCGGGAGTTTTGCTTTTAGGTGTTTAATTTTCCTTTAGGTATTTTCTTTTTAAATTTATTCCTTATTTAGATATTTCTCTTTTTAAATATAAAGTTGCTAATCCTAGTTATTAAGAATCGAGATCAGATTATGTTATATAAAAGCGACCAATACTCGGTTATCAAAGAATCGGTTAGATCTCATAGCGAAGAATAATCGTATAGATCTAAAAGTTCTAACTATGAACACGATACAGTGTAAAAGCTTTTTAGTAATTCAATAAGAGTTTTATATTGTAATAAATCTGAGCAATTCGTATCAAAAAAGTTAGGATAATTATAGGCAAGTAGGGTGGTATAAAAGTAGCTCTTGTGAACAAATAATGAAGATAGATAAGGGTCGTATTGTATTGTATTTAAATCTAGAGATTAAAGAGAATAATAAATCATCTTATTATGGAGATACTAGTGATTTAAATTCAAATATTTATTAAATATTGAAAATAATCAGTTTAATTATGAACAAAAAATATTATGTGAAAAAGGTAATTATATATTCTATTTACAATAATATTAAATTGACGTTGCGTATACAATAATATTCATAGCCTTGTTAATCAGGTATGCGAAACCGAAAAATTAAACTATTTATAAACTAACCAAGTTTTAGTGTGTTATAAAAGGTTTGAAGTTTAGAACAATTAGAAATGGTATTAGTCTATAAATAACGATGAGAAAAGTTTTAGTGTATATTTTTCAGGGTGTAGCTAAGACAAGGAGTGTCTTATTATGGAAATTACCTGCGTTGTTAGGGTCTAGGGTTTAATACGTGTGTTAATTTGCTTAGTATATGATTTCTGTTTAAGGGTTATGCATATTTTTTCTGGCTTGTCTATGAGCTTTATATATAATTCTTATGTATATATCCTTTCCTGGCAGTAATGCTACATTTTTGTTCTCTTTTCAAACAACAAATCGTAGCATTCTAGTTTTACTTCTGTTAGAGGTAAAAACTAAGAAGCGAAGCATTCATATCGAATGCTTTCAGGAATTGGTATAAAGCTATTAGACACACATAAATGAGTATCTCCAGTAAAGTTCCCCATTACTTATCTTTAGATAATAACAATAAATAACGAAGTTCAGACTACATTTAAGCAATGCAGGGTTGTTTGCTAGGCTTCATAAGATATTATTGCATGTATTATTAATTTTAGGGTTAACAACTACCATTCTACAAAAAAAAAATAAAAATGAATTATTCTACAACAATTATTTCCATATTTGAAAATTTAATATTAATGTTACCTGCTTTATTAGTAGTAGCATTTGTAACAATAGCCGAAAGAAAAACTATGGCTAGTATGCAAAGAAGATTAGGTCCTAATGCGGTAGGTTATTACGGATTATTACAAGCATTCGCTGATGCTTTAAAATTGATTTTAAAAGAATATGTAGCACCTACACAAGCTAATTTAATATTATTTTTCTTAGGACCAATAGTAACATTAATTTTTGCCTTATTAGGTTATGCTGTTATACCCTACGGTGCTGGATTATCTTTAGGAGATATAGAATTAAGTATTCTATTCATGTTAGCTGTCTCATCTTTAGCTACTTATGGTATATTACTTGCTGGATGAAGTGCTAATAGTAAATATGCTTTCTTAGGATCTTTAAGAAGTACAGCCCAATTAATCAGTTACGAATTAGTTTTAAGTTCTGTATTACTGGTTATAATATTAATAACAAGTAGTCTAAATTTAAATATTAATGTACAGTTTCAAAAAATAGTTTGGTTAGCATTACCTTTATTATGTATAGTAATTATATTTTTTATAGGTTGTGTAGCAGAAACTAATAGAGCTCCTTTTGATTTAGCTGAGGCTATATAGATTTGGTCTCATTAAAGATCACAAATTGCTGGAACATCTAAATTAAGACAATCAGCAGGGAAATAATTCAAGGTACTGACTGAGAATTAACTCTTCAGAGACTAGATGTGATCATTTAATATTTAATATATTAAATAAGGTATAGTCCAATCTTGTATGAGAATATAAGGTTAATAGTTCATCGAAACTATCTACATGTAAACTTAACTTATATACTGAATTACCTAGAACTTCTATAAGATTCAAAAGATTTTATTCGTCTAGAGCTTGCGCAGCACTCTTTATAAATAACAATCTGAATGTAAATCCTATACCTATATTAACTTTAAAAAATCTGGAAGATAAAGATTATATAAATTCACATAGAGAAATGTTAAAAGGTAAAGGAGGTGTCTATTCCTTTATTAATATAACGGATAATAGACAATATATAGGTAGTGCTAAAGATTTATATATAAGATTAAATGAACATTTAAATAATAAAAAGTCCAATATAAATTTACAAAGGGCATTCAATAAATACGGATTAAACCAATTTAATTGAGTTGTTTATGAATATTTTAGTTATACAACTAAAATAATTAGTAGTAAAGATATAACTACATTAGAAACAAGTTATATAAAATCCTTTGATTCTACAACTCTTTATAATTTTAAATTAGACGCAACTAGTATGTTAGGTTACAAGCATACTAATGAAGCTATAAAAAAAATGAAAGAGTATTATAAGGATAAAAATAATCACCCTATGTATGGTAAAAACCACACTGAAGATGCTTTATCTCTAATTAGTAAACCAGGTAAGTTAAATCCTATGTATGGTAAAACTCATAACGATAGAACTAAAAGCCTTATAGCTAAAAAAAGAAATAAGTATTTAAATGGTGTAGGTATATTTGACTTAAATAATGATTTAATTAAGAAATTTGAAAATAATGTAGAATTAGCTCAATATTTAGGTATAAGTAAAGTTACTGTAGGTAAATATATGAATAAAAAATTAATTTATAATTTTAGTTATATATTTAAACCTATAGATAAATAGATATTTAGATGAACAACTGGAATCAGAACTGGTTAGTGGTTTCATGACGGAGCATAGTGCAGTTATCTTTGTCTTCTTTTTTTTAGCTGAATATGCTAGTATTGTACTAATGTGTATATTTATTAGCATTTTATTTTTAGGTGGTTATTTGGAACAAGTATATATTATATACTTATATGAGATATGGAATTCCATATATGCATATTTATTTGATATATATTGGATAAATTCTACTGACTATTTAAAATTAAAAGAGTGAATGAATAGTTCATCAGTAGATGGGTCATTATCTAGTATAACTTTAGGGTTAAAAAGTTCAATAATGATTTTTATATTTATTTGAGTAAGAGCGTCTTTCCCTAGAGTTAGATTTGATCAATTGATGTCTTTCTGTTGAACTGTCCTATTACCTATTCTGTTTGGATTAATAATTTTCGTACCATGCTTACTGTGAACATTCGATATATTTTTTATAAATATAAGTTTATTTTAGTAGTAGCCAAAGCGCTTTAGTATGCTTCATAGTAAATAAATAATACAATTTTTAATTATGTCTAGAAATAAAGATAAAAGTTTTAGTTTTTGGAAGGCTATATAGCTAAGACCAAGATGTCTTTGCCTTGTTAAGTATAAGTAATGCATGTGATAAGTAGCTATGTCTTGAACCCCTTTTCGTCTTTTTTATTGTATATAAACAAAGGTAACACATTGCCTTTAGTGTTTGCTAGCCTTTATAAGATATTATTGTATGTATTATTAATTTTAGGGTTAAAAACTACCATTCTACAAAAAATAAAAATGATTATACCAATTTATATGTTTTAGTAATATAGATCAATATTAATATTCGATCTCTTAAGGTGAGACAATTAATTTTCTACTTAAAAACAAATAATAGCTCCATCATTATTTTTACATAATTAGATTCAACTATCTGTATACTAAGTTATGGGTATAGTCTTATAGAAAGATTTAATATATAATTACTAAACATTAAATCCAATTTTAAATAACTCAATATTTGACCTATTAATGTTCGGATTTACGACATTAATCGTAGGATTAGGTATTGTTATGTATAAGGCTAAAAATTCTAAAGATTACTGGGAATAAAATACATCTGGAAATGTTTAAAGCAACGTCTAATTTACAAATTATAAAGTATATATTAATGTTAGTTATTGCCTTTACCGAAGCAAATAGTATATATTTATTGTTTAATAATTAAATATAAAATAAAATTCGAATTATTAAATTGTTTATATTAAAACGGAAGATATTAAATATTTAGACAAAAACATCATTTATAGGATTGCTATTAATTAGTCTATTATCAGAACCAGTCCCTGAATTTAGCTTTAAAATGGATAATTGAACAGGAGCTAATACGAATCCATCCTAACCTCAGACCACCTTGATAAAGACTTAAAGAAATCAGACAGTAGGCTAAGCCTCTTACTCATCCTGCTGTCAAAAAAATCAAATGGATAATTAAATTATAGGGTTGAGTACAGGATCCTGAAGCAAAAAGTAAGATATTTAACAAGATGATTTTTAAGATAAAAACCTAAATCGTATATCAGAACTTAGGGACTCGGTAACAGGTAACCCAGATGTAAAGCAATGAGGTAACTAATTTAACACCAAAAGGACGTAAAGCTAGCGATGGTGATTATTTAAAAAAAGTAACGGATAATTATGCACCTGTTAATAACAATGTAAAGAACCTTCGTAAATTAGAAGATGATATTGTAAAATAAAAAATATAGCGTCAACTTTAAAATATAGATCTTGAGATGTTTAATTCTATACGTTTTAAATTTGACTTTATCCTTAATTTACTATTATAATCATATAAATTTTATATCCTGACTGGTAAGCCAGCCAGTAAAATAAGCCAACTTGCACCTGCATAACAAGCACGTTATCTTCTAGTTTGTTTTAATCAGAGTACTCTTAAACAGGCTGTATTTAATAGTGCTGCTAGCTGCATTGTTTTTTAATTGCTTATTCAATATGAATAAAATAAGCCAGCCTAAATATAGAAAAAAAAAATTAAGCACTGCAGAAAAAAGCCGTAAGGAATACAAGGGCTGGGAGATGGTGAGCAAATAATTAAGCTATAAGTAAAACTACATGTATATTAGTACAGGAGTTGTATTATATATCTTGTATCGTATCCCGAAGCGTACTTAAGCTGTATTTTTTTTTGCAGCGAAGCCGCGAAGCAGCCAAGCACTTATCCCATAAAAAAAAAATATGCACAAAAAATAGAAGCAGCAGGGATAATCAGGTTGTATTGAAGGCTATCTTGTGTTATCGTCTTATTACTTTGTAGTTTACAAGTAATAATTAAAGAGCGTTATAAGAAATCATACTCCATATTTTTACTTGTGTTTGTTGCTTATTTTTTTAAGCTTACATCGATTTGTTGTTTGTTAGCAAACAACAAATTAATGATCTTACCAAACACCAGGGCTACAAGGATATGAATAAGCAAAGCTACAACAAAAAAAAAATAAGCAAGCAGGCTGGCTGTATAATAGAAGGATGCCAGCTAGCATCCTTCTACATATAGAATAAGCTTGGCAAGAAGCATAAATATTTAGAAGTATACCTTGTAGGAATACAGCAGTACAGCTGTAATAATGCGTGTGTACTGTGTTTTTAATAGAAGACATCTATCTATATTTATGTATATTTAAAATATAACCTGAACACTATGAAATGCATGTCCATAGGTGTAAGCACAGCTAGATATCCTTATACTGCTTATGTCTCGTAAAACCCTATTCATAGATAATAAGAAATTAGAAATAACAACATATGGATATGAATGGACATTGTTACGTATTTCTGAGGGCGGCGTTATCTAAAAAAATTTTTTTTAGTTTATAAAAAAAAATATAGCCGTTTATATACAGCATTGCGATATATACTTATTTTTTTTAGCTCAAGGTTATATAGCCTAGTGAGAACGGTATATATTTATTAATTATTTAGTAGTCGGCTACTAAAAAATCGCTACACGCTTACTTCGTAGCGCTACGCACAATAGAAGTACAGTTTTACCGTAGCTTCGATTTATTGTTTGCCGACAAACAACAAATTAATGCACGCTAGCTTATTATTTTATTTTATCTTATAATCAGAAAAAAATAACAAGCCTTGTCTAGGTGAGGTTTAGCAAGTTAAGGGTCAGCAGTGCATATAATTTAAAGTTTCAATATAATATTAATTTGTCTTATGTTTTTATCTTGTTTGTTAATTGTACCTGTTATAGGTACAATATTAATATCTAGTATAGACTCTTATAAAAAAAGTTCAGTAGTTTATACAAAGATTATTGCACTTAGTTCTAGTGTGATAAATCTAATTATATCTTTAATTATTTATATAACATTTAACAATAGTACTAATCAATTTCAATATGTACAAGAACATTATAATGTTCAATTATTTGATATTTATTTAGGTGTAGACGGTATATCAATATATTTTATATTACTGACTACAATTATAATGCCTATAGCACTATTATCAAGTTGAGAATCTATTCAAGAAAATATAAAATCATATTTTATAATAATGTTATTATTAGAAACATTGTTATTAGCAGTATTTATGACATTAGATATAATGTTATTTTATATATTTTTTGAAAGTATATTACCACCTTTATTTTTACTAATAGGTATATTTGGATCTGACAGTAAAATAAGTGCTAGTTATTATTTATTCTTATATACATTATGAGGTTCATTATTTTTACTTTTATCTATATTAACAATATCATCTCTTATGGGTAGTACTGATTATGATACTTTATTTAAATTAAATGTAGATTATATAACACAAAATTTTATATTTATAGGTATATTTATAGCATTTGCAGTTAAAACACCAGTATATGGATTTCATAATTGACTATTAAAAGCTCACGTTGAGTCACCTCTTGGTGGTAGTATTGTTTTAGCTGCTATTGTTCTTAAATTAAGCTTATATGGTATATTTAGATTAATATTACCTATACTACCTAAAGTATCTTTATATTATACTTCCATAGTTTATGTTATAGGAGCTATAAGTATAATTTATGCTAGTTTAAGTACTATTAGAACTACGGATGTTAAAGAATTAATAGCTTATTCTTCTGTGGCTCATGCTTCAGTTTATTTAATGGGTGCTTTTAGTAATACTATTCAAGGTTTAGAGGGTTCTATTATCTTAGCATTAGCACATGGATTTGTATCTAGTGGTCTTTTTGTTTGTGCAGGAGGTGTTTTATATGATAGAACAGGTACTAGATCTATACATTTCTATAGAGGTATGGCACAAACAATGCCTATATTATCTATATTCTTCTTTATATTTTGTTTAGCTAATTGTGGTACTCCTTTAACTTTCAATTTCATAGGTGAATTCCTATCTTTATCCGGTATCACTGAAAGATTACCATTAATGGGATTCTTAGCTAGTACATCTATTGTATTATCTGCTGCTTATTCTATTTATATGTTTAATCGTATATCTTTCGGAGGTTCATTTACTAGATATCTAGAACAAAGTATATTTGATATTAATAAAAGAGAATTCTTTGTATTATTTACATTAGCTGCTTTCACGATAATATTAGGTGTATATTCTGGTATTATTACTGATACATTACATTACTCTATTACTAATATACTTTATAAAGTGGAGGTTTTGCCATTGATATGGTAAGTAAGGCTTTTAGTCTTTCACAAGGAAGCTTTACTTACTTACTACCAAAAATAGATAAAGATACTCTAGAAAATATTACTTGTAATTGGTCTCACTTTAAAGATAGTATTCTATATTACGGTACAGAATTAATTAATTTTATATCATACTATTTAGAATATATTTTTAATAATATAAAGGCAGCAGGGTGTTATTTGTTTGAATTATTCTTGTCTTCTGTATGAATTACAACAAGCTATTTATATTTCTTGATAGTAGATAATATCAACAATTTTTTAATTTGAGTTAGAACAATTTATCTTGATATATCTATTATTTTCTATGCAGTTATGAGTCTTTTTGAGAATGCAGGGTTTCATTATACTTTTATGGATATGGGAGGTGGTGATATATCATCTTATGATATTAAGGAGATAGAGAAAAGCATGGATACATCTATGCATATGGATGGAGGTAGAGACCCTTCGGGTGTGAATAATTCTTCAGGTGGAAATTCATCTAGCTCTGCGCCTATAAGTAATTCTTCAGGTGGAAATTCATCTAGCTCTGCGCCTACAAGTAATTCTAGAGGTGTAAGTCTACCTCGTATTAGAAATATATTTTCGTATCCATTACCACCCTCAGATACTCTACCTGCTATCGCAACGGAAGTAGCCCAAAATAGTCATTTAATCTCTAGTGACCCCGCACAAACTCTGGCAGCAAAATTAGAATTTAGAATGGATCAATTAGACACACAAGAAGGGTTATGAAAACTAAGGGGGAAAAATATAGGTGCTTCTATTATGATGTATGGTCAAGAGGTAAGTTTAACTAGAGAAGAGGTATTGTCAGTAGTAACCAAAAGTCAAATGGACCCTGCTCGTCAAAGTATTGCTCAAGTTACCGCTGAAAACTTAAGAAGTGGTGAAATTTTAGGTGTAAGATTAAATCCAGTTGAATTAAGATCAACGCAAGCAGGTGATATAGTAAAACTGGTTAGATCTCAAACAGGAAGCACATGAGATACAATGAAAAACAACAGAAACGATTTAAGACAACTTGTAGAAATAGCAAAGTCTCCTTGAAGGTAAACGTAAACATTTGAATCTAAAGAACTTTAACTTTATTCTAAATAATTGTATTAGTAGGCTTGTAGGGAAGGTCGCTTACATATTTTTTTTTTAGCCTGCCTTGTATACCCTAGCATAGCTTAGTAGCCTTATATGCAAAAAAGCTATCAAAAATAATAAGCATCTCTCGCTTTATTGCTAATTTTTTTACAAGCAGCTATTTCCGCGGTAACCTAATTATATAATAAGGAGTACAGGTGTTTTTAGGTAGCTTATAACTTACCCTAACTAGGCTAGACTAGGCTAGGTTAAGCTAGAAGGGCTAGTACACTCCCTAATACGAACCAAGAGTATTTGTAAATATGTGTTTCCAGTCATATAACACCAAAAGTTCCTAACTTAACCGAAGTTATATTTAGTATAAATTTTATTTTTTGTTTACGATTTTTCCTTTATGTTGTATTATAATTAAATTTTTTGTAAGTAATATGCCACAATTAACTCCATTTTATTATATGAATGAAATAGTATTTGCTTTTGCAGTAATAGTATTAGTTTTATATTTATTATCTAAATATATACTACCAAGATTAGTTCGTTTATTTGTAACACGTATGTTTATAAATAAAATATAAATACTTTTCTGTAATTATAGTTTGCTAGCCATGTCTACTGCTAGCTATTTTTTATAATATAAATTGCTAGCTTTGTATAGGGCTAGCAATTTATTATAATATAAACACTATAAGTAATTAGTTATTTCAAGATATATGAATAGTAAGATAGATTAGTTATGTTTCATAACTTATTTACAGAAATAAGGAGTCCCTTAGATCAGTTTGAAGTAAGAGACATTTTAAATTTAGAAGTTTTAGGGGGTAATTTACATTTATCTTTAACAAATATAGGATTCTATTTAATAATAGGAGGTTTAATAACATTAGTATTAAGTTTAGTTGCAACTAACTATAACAAATTAGTTAGTAACAACTGATCTATAGCTCAAGAATCTTTGTATGTAACAATACACAATATAGTTACAAATCAAATAAATGCTAAAAACGGTCAAATATATTTCCCGTTTATATATACTTTATTTGTATTTATATTAATAAATAACCTTATCGGAATGGTGCCTTATAGTTTTGCATCTACAGGTCATTTTGCTTTAACATTTGCACTTAGTTTTACAATAGTATTAGGAGCAACAATTTTAGGATTCCAAAAACATGGTTTAAAATTTTTTTCGTTATTAGTACCAGCTGGTTGCCCATTAGGTCTTTTACCTTTATTAGTGACTATTGAGTTCATTTCATATTTAGCCAGAAATGTTTCACTAGGACTTAGATTAGCAGCTAACATATAAAAGTGAAATTAGGTTTTTCACTTAATGTGTCAAAGAGCCAAACTCCGGGGAAGCCCTAAAGCTTTAATAACTAAAGATAAGACGGAAACTTCTTATCCGACCCAGCTAATTACTGTGGGTATAGTAATATCATTAAAGATTCTAGTAATAGGAATGGGTAATCGCGGATCTAAATCAGCTATATTTAAAAATATAGCTGTAAAAGAGCAACGAGTAGACGGTTCTTCAGTATTTATTATACTGTAAGGTGTACTCTAGTCGCCGGGAAATCCGGTTCTTGGAAGAAATTAAGTAAGCCAAGATTAAAGATAGCACAATAGCCTATCCTTTAATATTTTGTGTATACACACAAGAAAACAAAAAAACAGCTATATTATTATTTATAAATTAGTATATTAATAAAATTGATCTTTACCTTTAAAGAAAGGCTAAATCTATGCTTATTTATCAGATTAGACCTTTAAAGAAAGGATAAAGTTGTGAACGATTTAATACTGTCTGCTTGGATTTTTTATGTATAAGATATAAGAAATTCAAAACGCAGCCCAGAAAAATTGAAAGTTCTAAGATGGGGCTTATAAACCCTCGTCTACAAATATTGAACTTAAACAACGTAAGATCACATAGCTTATGTTTTCGATCATCTAATTATAAATTTATATCACCAATATATCTATTAGAAGGCCACAGAACAGTGACTGTTAGATTATTTTCATGCTGTAAGCAGAACCTTACCCTAAATAAAACTGATGATTGTTTTAAAAGTTCTACAGATTTTATGGTATTTTCGAATACAGATAAAGATAAACTAGTTATCCTTAACTATGTTAAGGGTAAAGCAGGAATTTATATGTGAACTAATAAATTAAATGGTAAAAAATATGTAGGTAGCTCCGTCAATTTAAGACGTAGATTATTGGAGTATTATAATGTTAATAGATTACTAACTGAAAAAAGTATGCCTATTTATCTATCATTATTAAAACACGGTTACCAAAACTTTAGTATTACTATATTAGAATTCTGTGCCATAGATAGCCTTGTATCTAGAGAGAAACACTTTTTTGATGTTTACTCTCCAGAATATAATATATTAAAAACTCCTGGTAGTCC
Organism: Hirsutella thompsonii MTCC6686; assembly: GCA_000472125.2. NCBI lineage: Eukaryota > Fungi > Ascomycota > Sordariomycetes > Hypocreales > Ophiocordycipitaceae > Hirsutella > Hirsutella thompsonii. Next base: position 39,163 of record APKU01000206.1, on the reverse strand, counting down.
TGACAGAGGAAAGGGATGAAGACATTCAGAAGCTACAGTAGAGAAGATACGTATAGCTGCAAATAAAAGAATGCAATCCCCAGAAGTTTTAGCTAAGATGTCTACAGATCAATCTAGCGGTATTATCGTCGAAGTAACTGATGTGGAAACGAATACTTCTACTACATATCATGCCATAAAAGCCGCAGCCCGTGCCTTATCCCTTGATAAAAGATATATTGAACATTATATTTATTTAAATCAAGATAAACCTGTTTTAGGTAAGTATATTTTTAAATTAATTAATTGTACAGCCTCCGGCTCAGAAGATAAAGTACGCTTTAACGACCCTTTAATTAAAATTCAAAAAACAAGTAAAAAGATAGAGGTTACTAATGTGGAAACTAAGGAAGTTATATTATATCCTTCTATAGGTGCAGCGGCAAGAGCGTTAGGTTATCGTCAACCTAGTATATCTTTATATTTAAAAGAAAATAGAACTAAACCCTTCAAAGGTTTATATTTATTCAATAGCCGGAGGCTCGAGCTTAAAATTAAACATATAAATATTAAAGGATAAATTTGTGGACGAACAGCAGGTCACATGTTATTAAGTATTTTAAGTGGTTTTGTTTATAATATAATGAATTCAGGTATAATATTCTTTGTATTAGGTTTAATACCTTTATTATTTATTATAGCATTCTCAGGTTTAGAATTCGCTATAGCGTTTATTCAGGCGCAAGTGTTTGTAGTATTATCTAGTTCATACATAAAAGATGGATTAGATCTACACTAATAGGCTTTCCTATACTTAACCCCTCTCGGGGGGGGGGGGGAGAAGGATAGGACAAGCAGTCTACTACCCTTCATAGTTATATGCGAAAACGAGGCGTAGCAAAACTAAAACAGAAAAATAAAAAGTATACCCCTACCTCGTAGTTAAATTTTAGTAATACTGTAGACGCAAGCTAACAAACAGGAAACCAACAGTAAACTAAAAATAAATTATAAGTGAGAAAAGAGTGATGTGTAAATTTTGGGAAAATTAAAGATAATCCTTTTGTCTATTTGCAGGCTTGCTTACTGTAAAATTTTTTTTTGTAACTTGTTTATAACAACATGGCTACCCAACAAAAAAAAATAGGCAGGCTAGCTGGCGAAGCCTCTGGGTGAACTAACAGCCAAGAAAAGGCTGGCGTTTATAACAGCATCCTTTAGGACCTTATCGCGTGAGCCTGCTTATCAAGGCTAGCTATGCTGGCTGTAATATGCTAAAGCTAAGGGTGCTAAAGGATTAGTACAGAGAAAGGTTATTAGGCAATATAGTTGGAATAAGAAAACTTAATAAAATACCGTAGAAATTAGTGCTTTCACAGCCAGTTTATTTATTATTACTGTAATTACTGTCTATACAGCGTAGGTAATATCTAGCTATAATATATAAATAGTTAATTATTTATAATTAAGCTAAATAATAAAATAAGTGTGTATAAGGCGAACAAAATGAATTTTATTAATAACCGTATTTAAAAAGCACAGGATCAAAATTATAGTCTCCTTATAAAAAAAATTTATTAGAACATATAGTGATGTAATGAGTAAAAATTACATCAAAATAAAAAAAAGAGTTCGGTGATGGCTCTGATTGAACACTGTCCAAGTGCTTGACACATGCTAATCGTACGTTTTAATGAGTAGTTCAACTACAATTTAAAAAGTGGTGTACAGGTGAGTATAAAGATATTGTTCGCCGGCCTTAAAGAGAAGGGATAAAAATCCTTCATAAAAAATAAAGGGATAAATTCCCGCTTTAAGAGGACAATCAATATTCTCGAGATAGGTAGTAGTTAAGGTGATGGCTTAACTAGCCCACAAGTCTCGTAGTCGAATCTGAAAGGATGATCGACCACATTGGGTCTGAAAAAAACCCAATGCAAATTAAGTACAGCAGTGAGGAATTTTGGTCAATGGCCTAACGGCTGAACTGGCAACTTGGAAAAGTGACAAGTCCTAACTTGATTAGAACTTAGTTAGCTAACCATTACGGCTGCTAGTTAGGAATCTATCTATAGGATTATATTTATCAGAATAAAGCTTTGTCTATATATTGATAATGACAATATATTTATATTAAGTCTTGACTAATTACGTGCCAGCAGTCGCGGTAATACGTAAAAGACTAGTGTTATTCATGTTAATTAGGTTTAAAGGGTACGTAGACGGTCAATATATTTATTCAATGTAAGTACTTGACTAGAGTTTTATATGAAAGGAGAGTACTTGAGGAGGAGAGATTAAATTCGATGATACCAAAGGGACTCGGTAAAGGCGAAGGCACTCCTTTGTGTAAAAACTGACGTTAAGGGACGAAGGCACAGAGAACAAAAAGGATTAGATACCCAAGTAGTCTTTGCAGTAAATGATGAATGCCAAAGATTAGATTGAGAATGAAGAAATTCATCATAATCTGGTTTTTAAATGAAAATGTAAGCATTCCACCTCAAGAGTAATGTGGCAACGCAGGAACTGAAATCACTAGACCGTTTCTAACACCAGTAGTGAAGTATGTTATTTAATTCGATGATCCACGAAAAACCTTACCACAATTTGTATAATAATTATAATTATCGTATTATACAAGTGTTGCACGGCTGTTTTCAGTTAATGTTGCGAAACTGTGGTTTCCATGTAATTAACGAAATCCCTGGCTTTATTTTTTTTATATTACGATAGAGCATAATGTCCTGTATATTAGGATGAAAAAAGGGGACTAAGACAAGTCATCATGGCCTTTATGTTGTGGGCTATAGACGTGCCACATATTCCTAGACAAAGAGATGCGAAAATGTGAATTTAAGCTAATCTCAAAAAATAGGATATAATTTTAATGGATTGTAGTCTGAAATTCGACTATATGAATAAGTAATTACTAGTAATCGTGAATCACCATGTCACGGTGAATTTATCTTGGATTGGTACTAACAACTCGTCACATGCTGAAAAGAAATTATACAATAAGTTTGCTTTCTTGTGAAATAGTAAATAAAACATCTGGGTTTTGTTAGCTTAATAAAGCTATCTATTAACGGGATTCTTCGTATGTATAACACTGATTAGTGTAAAGTCGAAATACGGTTCGTGTAGTGGAAGTTGCACGGGGTTAATTAGCATTAACAATGATTTATCTTCCAAAGGAGGGTTCCTTTATTGGTAAAAAGGGTTGAGCTGTAAACTCAATAGTTATCGCTTTTAAGAGTTCGAATCTCTTGTCTCCTAAATTAATTCATTATTACTAGGATTAGTAACTTAATTGGTAAAGGGTTATCCTGTCACGATAAAAGATATCGGTTCGAATCCGTTCTAGTTCGATTTATAGTGCTGTTAAAAAAAAAATACAAAACTGGCTCTTATACAAATTCATGATTTATTAGATATAAAAATACAAGCTAGACTGGCTGCTTGTTATTTTTTTTTATAAGATAGCTTGCTTGGATTTGTTGTTCGCTAACTAACAACAAATTAATACGTAAGCTATAGCACAAATAAATTAATAAGCCAGCATAGCAAAGCTAGTTAACTATTATTAAAAAACAAGGAAACGTTGCCATAGGTAGGGTAAGCCACTTGCTATGTGGTATCTTTACAGATTTAGGTGTTCGATTCGCCTCTTTTCCGTTAGGATGTTGTTTTATAAACAAACCTTACAAGATCACAAGTATACATTACTATTTTTAATTTGTTAACAATTCTGGCTGGTTGGTGTTGTAGACTGTGTATTTATCTTGCTTATGACTTACTTCTGATTTATTTTATTCTTCTAAACCCTACTGGCTTTGTAATCCATATCCCTAAACCGCGCTACGAAGTAAGCATCTTGTAGTACAGGGTTGTTATGCCGCGAAGGCCATATAACACCCTACAGGGATACGCTATGCATGCTTCTTTTTTCTTATTTTTTTTCGGCTTGGCATGTTTGAAGGGTGCGCAAGCTATCCTGCTTGCTGTATTAAACAAGCTAAGGGGATAAGACTCTAAAGCTTGTTATACAATACAGTGGGATTATAGTAAAGCACTATAGGCGATTAGATATGTAATTTAAGCATCTATACGGAGTAGTTTAAACAAGCACGCCTCTATAGCTCAAAGGTAGAGCATAATACTGTTAATATTATGATAGATGTTCGATTCATCTTAGAGGCTTTTGAATAAGTATTAATGATTTAAACTGTAATTTTTATTTATATATATATATGAACAATTTAGTTAGAAGTAATTTTCAAGCTCATCCTTTTCATTTAGTATCACCTTCTCCTTGACCGTTTTATACTAGTATTTCCTTATTTACTTTAACAATGAATGGTGCATTATCTATGCACCTTTTTAGTAATGGTTATATATTTTTTTATATAGCTTTAGCAACAGTCATTGCATCAATGACTTTGTGATTTAGAGATATAATATCTGAAGGTACTTTTTTAGGAAATCATACTTTGGCTGTTCAAAAAGGATTAAATTTAGGTATTATATTATTTATAGTATCTGAAGCTTTATTCTTTGTGGCTATTTTCTGAGCTTATTTCCATAGCGCTTTAACACCAACAGTTGAATTAGGAGCTCTATGACCACCTATGGGTATAGAACCTGTTAATCCTTTTGAATTACCTTTATTAAATACAGTTATATTATTATCTAGTGGTGCAACTATTACATATGCTCATCACTCTTTAATTAAAGGAGATAGAAAAGGAGCTATATATGGTACAATTTTTACAGTATTATTAGCATTAGTTTTCACTTTATTTCAAGGAGTAGAATATAGTGTATCTTCATTTACTATTAGTGATGGTGTATTTGGTACATGTTTCTTTTTTGGTACTGGTTTCCATGGATTTCATGTTATTATAGGGACTATTTTTTTAGCAGTAGGTTTATGAAGGATATTTTCGTATCACCTTACTGATCATCATCATCTTGGTTATGAGGGTGGGATTCTGTATTGACATTTTGTGGATGTTGTTTGATTGTTTCTCTATGTTTCTATGTACTACTGAGGGAGTTAACATCATGAACCTTATTTTAATTATGAACTGCTATTTGATGACGTCACCTTTAATGATTCATATCGGTGAATTAACAAGAGATACAAACTTTAGATGACGACCACCTTACAACGAATTTTTACTTAAAATATTAGCTTTATTCTTGAGTATATTAATACCTAATTCACTATTAGTGGTTTTTATGGGATTAATTATAGCATTAGGGATTGTTATATATAAAACTAAATCTTGTGAAATTCTATCGAAATTAGTCACTCGTGAATATATCCAGTCATATTTTACTGATTACAAAGGTATCCTGGTATCATTATTAATAATTCTTATTGTACCTTTTTTACCGCTTGGATATATTATTTGTGCATTCTTTAGATACAGTATTGCATTTACATTATTAAGTTATATCCTAATTATATTTTTGGAAGACGATAAGGATAAATTATATAGTAATATAAAAAATATTGTTAGATTATTCGCAAGATTGGTTTTATTATGCGGAATCGTAATGTCAGGTGTTGTTCTTATGGATATTCATAAATTACTTAATAATCAACCAGATAATACTGATAAACCTAAAAAACCTAATAAACCTAATAAACCTAATAAACCTGATACTAATACATATAACCTATCTGATAATAAAAATAAATCTAAAAAAGTTAAAAAACATACTAAAAAATCTAACCTATTAGATAAAGATAAATCTAAAGTTAGAAAACATACTAAAAAAATAAATCCTAATACTGTTAAACCTGTCCTAACTCCTGTTCAAGAACAAGAAGCAAAAAAGATGTATGATATTTTAGAAAAAATTAAGCAGAGATTTAAAGATAAGCAACGGAATAGAGAACATAACATCTTTTCTTACACAAAATATTCAGAGCCTTTTACTAACAGTGAAAAAGAATTCTTAGTAGATTCTCTTAATAAAATTACGCCTGAAGCCCAATATGAAGTTTTAAAGCAAAATTGGATAAAAAATGGAGAAGTTGAGGCTAAAGAGGGTGATCTTATTGAGCGTACTTACGCAAAACCAGATAAAGATACACATGGTAATAATTGTGAACAAAGATGAAAACTTAAGTCTACTAGAAGATGTGAAAGCACAGATAATTATATTAAGTTCCTGAGACAGGCATGTATTGGTTATATAACTGGAAAAACAGGTGATTATAAACGTTGTATAACAAAAATGCCAAAACAACAAGATAATACCGAAGATAAAAATAGCTAAAAGCTCAAATATTGTCGCGCACTGCTGCTTGTAAGCACGCACGTAAAAAATACAAAATCACAAGTTAAGAAAAATATAAAAAGAGTAAAAATTAATTTATCTTTATAATGTATATTAATGCACGGTATCTTCGCAGCTTGGCTGCAGCTTGTTATTTTTTTTTATCTTATAGATATGCTTACTTTGTAGCTTAGTAGCACCGCTACAAAAAAAAGATCTAGTAATTATTTATGAATATAGGCTAACCAGAACATGATGAACAAAAGCATTTATCTACAAAATGTTCTTAAGGGTGTATATGGCTAGGCAGACATAGAGCTTGCTCTAGTGGCTACAGTGCTTCTATTTTTCTAGGGGAGGGGTAATATAGAGTAGACATAATTGGTAGCCCCTGGTATATAAGAGTATAGTAGTTATACACCCTTAAACGGGTATAGGTTAATGGTAGACCTTTCGTTTACCAAGCGAACTGTGTCAGTTCGAATCTGACTACCCGTAGCTACAATTTTAATTATTTTATTAATACTAAGGCTACAGCCATGTATGGCTGCAAGCCAGCCAGCCATTCAGCCTTCGCTAACCATACCCAGTGCAAGGGGCGCTTGCGCGTTTGCACATTGAGCAAAGCTGGCTTCGATTTGTTGTTAGCTAGTAAACAACAAATTAATGCGCAGTAGCTTGTTATTTTATTATCTATAAGATATGCTTACTTGGTAGCTTAGTAGCTTAGTAGCTTAGTAGTTCCATTACAAAAAATAATAATAACAAGTCAGCATAGCCAGTAGTAAACACCACACCGTTTGGGGGGGCTTTGTGTATTGTTGCTGCTTATAAAATAAAAATAAGTAAGTATTGTGCAAAACACTATACAGCAAGGCTGCTAGTAAATTAATAAAAACTATAATCATATAAACGGGCATAGGTTAATGGTAGACTTTTCCCTTTCCACGTGAAATGTGTCAGTTCGAGTCTGACTACCCGTAAATATTTAAATAAACTATTAAATATTAAAATAAACTTTAGATATTTAAATAAACTATAAAATATTAAAATAAAACCCTTAAATATCAAAAAATTCTTAAATATCCCAAAAACCCTTAAATATTATAATAAATCATAATAACTAAAATAAACCTTATAAAAATACGGTTGGTTTCCGTTAAAAAAACTTAATTCTCTACTATTTAACCTTTAAAGTTTTCCACTCCTACTCCTATATTTAGGTTTAATAAGAAAAAATAAACCCTTGTGGGTATTTTGTTAACTTATTGCGATATATCGTTAAATGGTTATGCTGCAATAATTTTACGTGTTTTTGAAACAATAGCTATATCTTCAGGTATAGCTGTTATAATTAGTAAAAATCCTATATCAGCTCTTATATGATTAATAGGACTATTTGCTACTATTTCACTGTATTTAATATTTGTAGGGTTAACTTATATAGCTTTTTCCTATTTAATTGTATATATAGGAGCAGTATCCATATTATTTTTATTCATTCTTATGTTAATTAATATAAGATCAAGTGAATTACAAAGTAATAATTCAAATAGTATTCCTTTAGCTTTATTTGTAACAACACTATTAAATGATATATTATTTCCATTATTACCATACTATATAGTTATACTTAATAGTTATAAAGAAATAATAAAGGAAAATCTTTATTACTTAGAACAAAACAAATATAAAGATACAAAATTCAATATGAATTTAAAAGAAAAATCTTATATCTTTTCTAATTTATATAACATTTTTTTTAAATATTATGAAAGCGAAAACATGAGCACTTTTACTAATATTATGTTTGTATCTAGTAATAATTGAGATGGTAATATGACAGAAACAAGTCATATATCTACAATAGGAAATATATTATATTCTTCTCATAACATATTCCTATTTATGAGTAGTTTTATTTTAATATTAGCGATGGTAGGAGCTATAATAATAACTATAGAGCCTATAGTAAACGAAACGAATATGAGTGGCTATAAAAATAATAAATCTAAAAATCTTAAAAGTATAAATATTGATATAAAATCAGGGGCTTCGCTAGCCATGCGCAAGCTAGATTACAGAAATAATAATTCTTTTACCGAATTAAATTCTAAATCACAATTTAAAGCTTTTTCTACTACTAGCTCTGTTTACCGAAGAAGTCCTCATGAACTTCAAGTTCCGCCATTAAATTATGGTGTAAATGATAATCCTTTGGGTGTAAATGCTCAAACATGAAATAATGATGTTGCAGATGATCCTGATTTAACTCCAGAACAAAGAGATATGGTTATCGCAAGAAATGAGAGGCGTGAATTAAATATTCGAGGTCGAGAAGAAGAACCACTAAACCAAGTCTCTCCTTCTCCAGCTTCTGTTTCTACAGATGCACCTTCAGGTGCATCTGTCGTTACAGAGAATGTAGAAACTACTGCACATAGCCTTAATATTCTATGTTATAATTCTAAAGTACATTTTAAACAAAGTTGTGAAACAGCAAGTACTAGTAATACTGATGGTAACACCTACAGTACTCCTAGAGATAATAGCTCTGAAGATCAAGAACAATTAAGAGAGTCAATTGTCAATACTGAACAGGAGAGACAACCAAGTGATTCTAATAAACCTTTTGCAAAACGTAGTTGTAGTGATGATATTGAAGAACCTTCAGCAAAACGTCCACGTCTTGATGATGAAGACAAAGGTGGTTCTTCAGGTTCTAATGGTGATCCTTCAGATTCTGGTCCTGCCACAAAAGATGAAAATACTGATAAAGCTCTAGATAATAATAATAACACTGAAAATGTTCAATCAGCAGAAGAAAATGTTCAATCTGCAGCAGAAAATGCTCAATCAGCATCGGAAAATGTTCAATCTGCAGCAGAAAATGTACAATCAACAGCGGAAAATGTTCAATCTGCAACAAGTTATTTGTCTGCTGCTGACATTGCTGAGTGAGTAAAGAATATATGAGGATAGTTTTGTATAAGGCTTATTACATTCTATGCTTATTTATGCATAAACAAGCTGTATTTCTTTTTAGTGATGTAGCTTTGCTTATCCATATCTCTGTAGCCCTCACCAAGAAGCGCTTTAGTGCATACTTCATTACAGCATTAATTTGTTGTAAGCTAGCTTACAACAAATCGAAGCAAACCTTGCTTGACTGCACAGGAGTATTATAATAAAAAATTAGAAACTGCTAGCATTCCTTCCCGGAAGGGGGGGGGGTTAAGGTGGCTAAGCGAAGCTACACCTATTTCTGTTTTCACCTTAGCGTATTGTTATGAGCACTGATTTTTTGTGCGTAGCTTAGTAGCCTAAAAATTCAGCCTGTACACTTAATACACTAAAAAAATCATAAGGGCGGTTAGACTGAATAAGTAAGTAGGCATATAGTTTTAGTTTAGAACTTTTAGAGAAGTATAAACTTTACATTTAAAACTTTAATAGAAGTCTAAATATAAGACTTTAGTATACTAGGCTTCCTTGCAGGGTTGCTTCTATTTATGTGCATATTTTTTGTGCGTAGCTGCTTGGCTGGTTGGCTGCAAAAAAATACAGCAGAACACCCTTTTCTATCCATATCCCTCTAGCCCGAGTGCTTACTTCGTAGCGCGGTTTAGGGATATGGATTACAAGGCCAGCAGGTATAGGGCAAGCCCCCTAGCCGCCTACTGATTAATATATTTATTTATTTTATTTTAATATTTTATAGTTTATTTATCTAAAGTTTATTTTAATATTTAATAGTTTATTTAAATATAAAACAATGAGGCTGGCTGCCAGGGCGATTAGTTCAATCGGTAGAACGTTTGTTTTACACGCAAAATGTTAGAGGTTCGAGTCCTTTATTGCTCATCTGTATATATATCCTTGTTTGTTTATTTTTTTTCAGTATGCTTTAACGAAAAATATAGTGTTATATTTTTTTTTATGCTGCCAACCTAGCTAGCGCTCTTCTTAATATTTAAGATTATATATTAAATATTAGATATAACAATATATATGTGCAGCTATCTGCCTATTGCTAGCAAGCGCAACTAAGTAAGCGCTGCTTTTAAGCACTCTTGGGTGTGTTTTCTGCTATATTACTAAAGCAAAACATCTATGATTATTAAATTATAAGCTATAATGTTGTAAAAGAATTAAAACATATAGATTCCTTAACTTAATCGGTAAAGTGTATTTTTGATAAGAATATGATCAGTGTTCAATTCGCTGAGGAATTACTATTTACTTGTTATTTATCTTTTTTAGTATTAGGGAATATAGATAAGACTTCACACTTTTTTTGCTCAGACACACATAAAGAGAATTGGCCGAGAGGTCTAAGGCGGTAAATTTGAGCTTTACTAGGTTGTCATAAACCTCATCCGTTCGAATCGGATATTCTCTGTCTAACTTTCTAGTCTAACCCTACTAACAAGCTTATAGTTAGCGTATGTGCGATGTGAAAAACAATGCAGGCTATAGCCCTGCTGCTATTTTATGTGCATATTTTTTATCTTATAAAAAAAATCAGTGTTTCGCTGCTTGGCTGGTTCGCTGCTTGGCTACTTGGCTGCAAAAAAATACAGCAGAACACCCTTTTCTATCCATATCCTTCTAGCCCAAGTGCTTACTTCGTAGCGCGGTTTAGGGATATGGATTACAAGGCCAGCAGGGATACATTATAATAAAGAGTGTAGTTTAATTGGTAAAATAGGAAGCTTCAACCTTCAAATTCTTGGTTCAAGTCCAAGTACTCTTGAATATAGTTATATATTATTAATTTTTGGTTACAGTAGTGATTGGTATAGAAACAAACAAGAAATATGTAATCCTGGCTACTACGCACCGTATTCTATCTGAATAAAGCTTTTTTTTTTAATTCTTCTTATTTAATAACCATCTGATTATCTGATGTAATGGTGCTACTAAGTTACAAAGTAAGCATATCTATAAGATAAAAAAAAAATAAGAAACCACACACATCTTAGTAGTGAGAGGGGGGAGGGTAGAAAAAGGAGCTGCGAACTATTCTAAGATCAGCATACTGTTCAAGCAAAAGCTGACCAAACTATTGCTTGTATTAACAAGCGAGCGAGTAGTAAGGACAGGTATACAAGACAAAGATACTTATATAAATATACTAATTAACGGGCTATGACAGAGTGGTTATTGTGCTTTCCTTGGGCGAAGGTTTTCCTATGTTCAAATCATAGTGGCCCGAAATTTAGAACACATAGAGATACAATACAAATAGGAGATATATAAAAAATATTTGTATTTATAAGTATACAAAGAAACTATTAAGGAATTAAAAGCTATGTATCAAAGAGAATAATTTATAACATATTTTGTTATATAAACTCTAAGAGAAATTTAATACTAAACGAAGTGAATTGAAATATCTTAGTAACTTCAGGAAAATAAATCAAAAGAGATTCTATGAGTAGGGTGATTGAAAGTAGAGGTAAGCCTATAAAGTAAAACGGTATAAAACTGTTTGAATAAAATGGGGAACCTTCCTCAAAGGCTAAATATGACACATAAGCAATAGTGAACTAGTACCATGAGGGAAATAAGTGGAAATAGTAGTTTTATAAGCAGTTCGAAAAAAAGAACGTACCTTTTGCATAATGGGTCACCAAGTTAACATTAGATGCGAGTATATGCGTAGTTAAACCGAACGTTAAAATAACGAAATAGTGTCTAAAGTTAGACCCGAAGCACGGTGATTTTACTATAGTCAGGATTATAAAAGTCCGAACGGGTGATTGTTGCAAAAATCTCCGAAGAACTATGGTAGGTGTAGTGAAAGACAACACTGACTGTGATAGCTGGTTTTCTGCGAAACCTATAATAGTAGGCGATTTAAGAAAATATCTTAGCAGGTACATAATTTAATCTCAGACAAGACGTGTAAACGTTTTATTTTGTACAAATTGGGGGATCGTGAAGATTTTATCAGTGAGTATGTAGACTCGGAATGGTAAAGATATCTCTTGAATTATCAGACATAGAATGATAAGGTTGTATGTCAAAAGGGAAACAGCCCAGAACAAGAGTTAAGGTTCCTAAATTATTAGTTAAGTGAAATTAAGAAGGTTTTTATTAAAGTCGACAAGGAGATAGGCTTAGAAGCAGCCATAATTTTATGACCTCGTAACAGAGCGCTTGTTAAGTTATAAAAGCATCGAAAATTTAACGGATCTAAACAATATACCGAAACCTTGTCTTTTTACATAACATATGTTCACTTATTGATAAGATATCTTGATATGTTATCTATCCACATTTAAGAATATGTTATTAAGCAGAAGGAAAAAAAAATAGTTTACAAATAGGCAGTATTGAGACGTAGTGAGTGCAAGGAAGGTTTGCCTAGTTTGTATTACATACTTCTGGTTTATTTCTTCGGCGCTCGTTCCAGAAGCTCTTTTTTATAATATTATTGTGATAATATAATAATAATATTGTAAAAATATTGCATTGTATTGCAAAACGAATTATTTATAGAATATTCTTATCACAATATTGTATAAATATTTGCAGTATATTGCAAAACGAATTAACTATTTATAGTAGTGTTATAGTGGTAATAAGCTATATATAGTGTTATAAATGGTTAATTTACTAATTAAAGAGGACTATTCCTGATGGTAAAAAGGGTAGCAGAACGTTGAGTGTAATGAATATTATTTTTTAAATAGAATTATTCTAATAATATAACTCAAGTGATAATGGTGACATGAGTAACTAAAAGAAAAATTTTCCGCCTTAAGCTTATGGATAAAGTTAAGTAACGGCCTCTAAGTTTAATATCTAAAGATTTAAACGATGAGAAAATCTTTTTTACTAAGGACAACATTTTAGTGTAAAATGTGCTGGAAAAATAGTAAATATATTTTTTTCTAGTCAGTATGACTAGAAAACAAATGAACAATAACCGTACCTAGAATCTGCTACAAGTAAGCTAGTAGAGAATACGAAGGCGTAAATGAGCTAACAATCATAAAGGAACTCGGCAAATTGACTACTGTACCTTCGGAATAAGGAGGTCTCGTAATTCTTGATTAATATCAGGTAAAAGGAAGAAGCATAAAATAATGTTGTACGACTGTTTAATTAAAACACAGCACTTTGCTGAAAGATAAAAAAATCTAAGTATAAAGTGTGAAATCTGCTCAGTGCCGGCTGGTTAACAGAGATTATTAAATATCTTAATATTTGAGTTCAACGGAAACCCCGGTTAAAGGCGGCCTTATCGTGAGGGTCCTAAGGTAGCGAAATGCCTTGGCCGTTAAATGCGGTCTTGCATGAATGGTGTAACGATACAACAGCTGTCTCTATGATTGACTCAGTGAAATTGGAATAGCTGTGCAGATACAGCTTACCTCTAGTTAGACGAGAAGACCCTATGCAGCTTTACTGTCACTAATTATGGAGTATGATAGATAATTTTCAGATTATAAGGTAATTGATTAAATGACTATGAGAACCCTTTATTTATCTTTCATATGAATGAATTGGTTTAGGATTATAAACAAATATAATTAAGGAAACTTTATGGCTGTGAAACAGCCACCTTTGTATTTATAAAGAGTTTATAATAGTAAATCCACCTAGTTCAGTTTATTATTTTTTTTTTTAATAGTAAATGACCTTTGGTAAGGAACTATCGCTAGGAGACAGTTTATGTGGGGCACAGACCCTGTAAAGAGTAAACAGGAGTGTCTAAAAATATATAATTATTTTGTTTGCTATTTTAAATAGTGCTGTTATAACAGTACTATTTTTAATCATATTTAATTACTTATATTTACGTCTTTGAGTAGGCTGTGCGGTGCATTCTTCGTAGCACTAATTTTTTTTATTAATGAAAAAAAATACAGCGGCTACGCGGCGGCTACGCCGCAACAAAAGCTCTACAATATATGCATGTTTATACTAGTAAGTGTCTTTAAGGTAAGATTTTTACTAAGGAGAAATTAGAGATAATTGAAAATATTATGATTAGTAACCTTATGCCGAGCTGCTTCGCAGAGTAAGCTAAGGCAAGCTAAGCTAATATTTTCTAGCTATAATTATTTTATAGTTATGTTTTCAATATCTAAAAAGCCCAACGGCTAAATCTTGCCTTACTGTTTGATTATCGACAAATCTTACAGTTGCGTAAGCAGGGCATAGGATCACAAGATACAATAAGGATAGATCTTGGATTATTGGAAAAGCTACGCTAGGGATGTTTGTCCTTTAATATTTTATTTTTATATTTAGGCTTATAGAAGGCGAGCTTACTAGCCGTAGGCTTTTTTGTGTATACGTATACAAAAAAAATAAGCCTAGCCTATTCAATAAATAAAATTATTAATACATATTGGGTAAATTTCAAGAATTACTAAAAATAGTAAACTTGAAGCGAAGTTTATTTTAGCATAAATTATAAAATAAAAACGTTCAACGGCTATAAGGTGAGTATTATGCAATAAACAATAATCCTTTTAATACTACCCAACATTTTTAGTCTATATATTTAAAGAAAAAAGTAAAAAAACCCAAAATTTTTTATATTCGTTAGACATGAAAATATTTCATAATAACTTAAACAATAACTCTAAAACAATTAATGCAGCAGCTGGAGCAGCAGCTAGGCAGCGCATCGTAAGGAATAATGTTAAGTATTTACCCTCTTTTTCTAAAGAATGAAAAAATATTATATATTGTTATAATAAAAATAATTTAAAAGATATACCTGTTAATAATATAAATATAAATAATATTATTAAAAGTTATTTTAATTTATATTTTAAACATCCTAATTATCTAGATTATGATTATAATCCTTTGAAAAAAAATACTACACAGATAGGACTAGACATTAGCGAACTAGACTACGAAAATACACGAAAATTTTTAAGAAGAATATATGTAAGTAATGCAGAAATTAAACATACAAATAATAAAGCAATAATTACTTTATATACTGTTAATAGAGAAAAAAAAATATTAAAAGATAAATATTTAAAAATAAATAAAAAGGTTAGTAGACATTTAATAAAACGTTCTATTTTTTTACATAATAAAATATATAGACGGATACTAGCAATATTAAATTTAGGGGGTCTTAAAAATAAATATCAATATATTACCAAACTAGAATCAATATCAAAGAAAAATTTTTGAAATTATAAATTAAATGACTTAACTAAGTTTATAAAATTCAAAAATACTTACTTGAAAAAAATATGAAGTATTATTATTAATAATTATTGAAAAAAATATTTAAATTTATTAAGAAAATATGATCTTCTTTATTCTCTTAATCAATCTAAGTTTAATAAACAAATCTTTTTATATAAATTAAGTAAGATATTAAACAAGATAATAGGAAAAGAAATACAATATAATATAGTAAATCTTAAATCAATAGCATTTCATTCAGATCTATTAACTAATGCTTTAGTTTTAAAAATTCAAAAAACAAACATGAATTATAAAAAAATTATGTCTAGTTTGTTAAATAGAGCTCCTTTTCCTTTAAATAATAGAGCTTGTTCTAGGCAAATTACAAAAATACAAAATACATCACCATATAAAGATTTTGCTTTAATTTCTATAGCTTGCGCGTATCCTATATCCTCATCCTTGTATCCGGAGGTATTGCTGCAAGGCAGCAGGGATAACCCTGAAGGATTAAAAGCAGGGCTTATAAAATATAGATCGGGAATATCTGCATCTTGTGTTAATAAAACAATACCAGCTATAGCATCCGCACATATGCGTGCTTCGATGGTTGACCAAGAAAAAAATATAGATAAAATGTTAGGTAATTCATGTAATATTTCACAAGTTCATAAAACAATCTTTAATTCTATAGGTTATAAAAACCTGGGAGGTATGAGATTAGAAGTTAAAGGTAGATTATCTAAACGTTATAGAGCAGATAGATCTCTATTTGCATTAAAATGAAAAGGAGGATTAAAAAATGTAGATTCATCTTTTAAAGGTTTAAGTTCAGTTTTATTTAGAGGGAATACTAAATCTAATGTATCTTATTCAATGTTTAACTCCAAACGTCGTATTGGGGCTTTTGCAGTAAAAGGTTGGATTTCCGGTAAATCTTATAGTACTAAGGCCTAACCTAGAGAATTAGATACTCATATTAATCCATGAGCTTTATCAGGTTTTGCTGAAAAATAACAAACAACGATAATTGTTCTCCAGGTTATTCAGTAATCTTTCAAATCACTTTGCATAAATACAATAAAAATGAAAAGTAGTGATTGGTAGCAATATACTATACAACTATTAATCCTGCAAAATCACAGCAGGGTACAGTAATAAATCATTTCGATAAACACCCTCTTCAAAAGAGATTATAAATTTTTTAAGCAAGATATCAATTGATATTATGAAAAACAAAGAACATTTACATATTAATGGCTTATAGAAAATGCTTACTTCGTAGCGCGGTTTCACCAGCAGAAAGTCGTAATTAAGGCCAAATTAAATTTAGGTCTTACTAAGCAATTAAGAGAGGCTAGGTATAATATCTGTTGACACACCGTTAATTATAAATCAACAAATATCAGATTGTAATTGATTAGCAGACTTTGCTTTAACTATGTACGGTTGTTTTTTGTAAATATAATACAATATAAATTAGATGTACAAGTGCAATTAGTGTTTTTTGTAGAAAATGGATAATTTAGTATCTTATTTTAATTGTGGATATATTGAGAAAAAAAAATAAATCTAAGTTGCTGCATATTTTTTCTTGTAAACGCTACTGATCCCCGTAGGATATCCTACGGATATCCGTAGGATATGAAAAAATCAGCACGCACAAGTAGAGGAGTGTGCGGTTTAAAAAATTGATGTTGCTGAATTAGTTTAAAGTAAAAAGCATTTAACTGAATAAGGCTTAGAAGAAATACGTAAAATAAAATCTGATGCTTCGCTAGCCTGCCTTATAGGAGGCTAGATGAAGAATAATTTATTAGGTTAGGTAAATTCTATATAAATATAGTTGAATAAATATAACAATTTAAAAATAAATAAGAGGTAAGTAAATATTAAAGGAAATCTTAAATATATAGAATAAAAATGAAGACATAGTCTGAACCATTTTGAAAGAAATGGAAATATAGTATTATGATAACATATAGAACAGGCTAATTTGCGCAAGAGTGTACAAAACAAGTGCGCGGTTTGGCACCTCGATGTCGGCTTAACTTATCCTCATGGATGCAGAAACTATGTAGGGTGCGACTGTTCGTCGATTAAAAAGTTACATGAGCTGGGTAAAGTATTTAGCCCAGAAATAGTCAGCAATTCGCTACTATTTCAGAAAATCGGGAAAATTTCAAGAATTACTCCTAGCAGTTAACTTGAAGCGAAACTTATATCAATAGTATAAGAACGTTCAACGACTTTTAGGTGAGCGGTTACTAAAACATAATAGTATACAAGCAATAATCCTATATATAAAACCCGACATACAAAAATAATTATGAGCTTGTTGTGTTCTATCCTGGCTGGGCTGCTTCTATTTTTTGTGCGTAGCTGCGTAGCTTAAAAAAAAAATACCGCAGAACATTCCTGTATCCAAGGGTGCTTCACGGTTCGCGCTTACTTCGTAGTGCGGTTTAGGGATATGGTTTATAAGGCCAGCATAAAAAACAACTTTAAGATATTTAAATTCAGCTCTTGGGTTTTTAGTATAAAAAAATCCTAGTCCGCTAGGGGAGGACCTAGTCCTAGGTTTTACTTCTTAGTTTGTGGCTAGAAATATTTTACATTTTAGAACTATTAGTAGTGAATAAGTAAAAGTGTTAAGTATTGTTAAAAATGATAAGGTTCCTTGTAAGCTTTATAAAGACTGTAAATTACCGTCTCTAGATAAGGATTTATATCATTGTTTCAATAATAACAAGATATATTCACTTAACAATTTTGCTGTTTATTATATGTAAGGATTTTTATGTAGCCTTATATACCTTTTCTGTGAAACCCAGCCTAGATAAATGCACGGTCTTAAGGCTAGCAAACTATAAAAATGAGCTAAATATTTGATTATAATTTTTTGTATGATGACATAGTCTGAACCATTTTGAAAAGAATGGAAAAGAAAATTGATAACATATAGTAAATACGTCGTGAGACAGTATGGTTTCTATCTTCTAGGGGGAATTAGAATAAAATAAGAATAAACTTTTGTACGCAAGGAACAAGAAGAGTTTAACTAGTCGGCTTCGTCGGCTATAAAAAGTTAAATTATAGTTATTAACCTATGGTTTACCTGTTGTTTATGTGCCCAAATATTAAATATGTATATTATATATATATATATCTGTATTATTATACACAGGGATGTTTCTTTTACTAAGATAAATGTATAGCATAAGCACGGCAGGAAAGCTAAGTTAGTTAAAGATAAGTGCTGAAAGCATGTAGGCACGAAACTTATCTTAAGATATTTCTTAAATATACGTAATATACTATTACGAAATTTATAGGCTTTATCCGTAAGAATTTTGAAATTTTTAAGAATAAAGTACTAATTTCATAATTCACTAGTTATATATATATCTAGGCTGGGTTAGCATAAAAGTAATGCAATTGTTTTGTAATCGATGGAAGCAAGTGCAGTACTTGCACCTGGCTATTATTATAAACCGTAATACAAGGAGCCTTGCTTCTTGCGGCTCATTAGGAGTACGGCCTAGGGATCCATAAGCAAAATACAACAGCCAGCATCAAAGTAAAAACTAATAAGCGTGGTTATAAACCGCGATTTAACAGCATAAAACAAAACACAAAATAACAAATTTAAGGATTAGTAGTCAAGTGGTTACGACATAGCTCTTTCAATGCTACCATCGCAGGTTCGAATCCTGTCTAGTCTAAAGTGGTTTAATGTAATAGTAACATATTCGGCTCATGTCCGGGTTATATAGGTGCAAATCCTATAGCCGCATAAAGGGTTATAGCTTAATTGGTAAAGCATACTGCTCATAACAGTAATTATAAGTGTTCGAGGCACTTTAGCCCTAGCCTGTGTGCTGAAATTGGTAGACAGAGAAAACTTAAGCCTTTCTGAGTTAAACTCGTGAGTGTTCGAATCACTCCCCAGGTAACCGGGTCAATTTACGCGAATTGGCCTGGATATGTATAGTACTAATATCATGCTAAGATTAGCTAATTTTGATCTTTGATGATAGTCTTACATTAACCAAACTAAGTTCGCTGAAGAACTAAGATTGACACTATAACTTTAAATCCGCCACCTAGAACTGGACAATTTAGGTGGTATTAAAATACGATGGAAGAATAAATCTCTACTAAAGTATATTCCCAATTATGTCTCAAATTATGTCCGAAAAACAATTAAAAAAAAAATTATATTTAAGATACAAAAATGTCTTAACTAGCTTGGTGGTAGTGTGTGTGATAATATTTTCATGGATGGTTGATTTCGTAGATATAAGTTTCGAAAATCTCGATATAGCTTATACAGAAATGAAGTCTTTTTTAATGAAAATAGGTGAAGTAGATATAAATAATATGCCTAAAAAGCAATATATTTTAGCTTTTAAGATAAGATATTTAGTTATTATTTCTTTCTACCTAATAGGATTTGTTATAACTTTTGTTATAACAAATTGAAAATTCTTTTTATATACAATATTAGTTTATATATTTGTGAAATGTTTGTTAACGGATTTTTTCACAAAACATTTTAAGTTTAATAAATCATGAAATATCAATTATAAAGATATTTGAAGGCGAAAAAAAAGTATATTCAGTTTCATTGTAAAAAGTTGATTAGTGATGTTACCTATAAGATTCTTAATTCGAGGATCCATAATAGCATTATTTCATTTTAATAATAATTTTATATCTGATATATTTATAATATTATTGGCTTTACCATTTTATTATTATTTTTTCAATATATTAAGAAAATACTTACAAGCCAGATTACAGGGAATGCAAAGGAGAGATGCATTTATGATTGTAAAGCCTGCTTTTTTATCCTTCACTATTAATAGCTTTTGGCGTGGTAAGCATAGCCTTGGGCTAGAAAATGATTATTATTTATTTAACCATTATGTAATAAAACAAATGAATTTATATAATATTATTTATATCATATTTACTGTTTGAATAATTAAAAATTATTTTTATTATTGTTTAATATTTATGATTATTATCTTTGTCATAATAATGGAAATAGTACTATATAATTTTTTTACTGTAGGCTCCGCACAACAGGCTGCAAGGCAGCAGGGAAAAGTGTTGTTAGCATCACCACCAATACTTACATATACTTTAGCAAGTATTATGTATAATTTAGGTGCATATTTATCATGATCAGCTATGCTAGGACATAATGAACCTGAAAAATTTAATTATAATGTTTTTGATGATACAGAGGAGTATGGACCATGTTCAATAAAGCAAGTAGCTGCTAGTAAATTTAATACATATAAACAAGTTAATCCTTCAGTAGAATGTTTTAATTGAATTCATGATAATGCGGCGGAAGATGTTAATATATCGCAATGACCTCGGGAAAATGATCTAGCTATGGCACAAATAGTCAAATCTCCTATATTAAGAATGGTTCATGCTCAATGACATGTTGCTGAGAAGCAACACGAATTCAAACGAGATGTAGGTAGTCTGACATATGAACCACTAATTGCATTTAAAAATGATAGGTTTATAGGTTCAGTAGCAAGAATGAAAAATACATTAGTAATAAACTTACTTGAAACTAATAGACCTCTACCTAAAAAACATTTTTGACCTACTCATTATGTACAAGATGAAAGTCTTCGGCATATAAAAAGTGAATTAGAACCTGTCAGATGGGCTATGCGATTTTTTGAAGAAAAATATGGTATTCTTATTCCTTTAAAAGACGAAATTCATAATATAATAACTTTAACTGAAACAAAGCCTTTCGGTACTGATCCTACATTAGCAAAATTTTTAAGACCTTATTATTTGTTCTCTGATTTAAGTACTCTGTATACTAGTGCAGAGCAATATTTTTTATCTAGAAAACAGGATAATTGAGGACCAGACCCAGATGAATTATCTAAATATGGTAAAATTATAGTTTTAAAACATAATGCAATTAATCTTACTCGTTCAGAACAATTTATAAAAGAAAATGATGATAGATTAAAGGAATTATATAATGAATATTTAGAAATCAGACTTAAAAGGTTTCGTTCCAAATTTCCAAACTTAGATATAAATTATGAGGATGTTGAACCAAATTTTAATTCTGAACGTGGTTTTATGTTTAAAAAATGTACAAGTCCAGATATAAAAAGTCTATTTTTTTTTAAACAGGATGAATTACCGATCTTTTTTAGTTTTAAAAAATCTACTTTGATCGATATGAGTTGAACTAGACGAAGACTAATAGATAAAATCGAAAAACTAGAACCACATGTTTCTTATAATGCTATTTGTGCAAATAATATTTCTGTTGAATTACTATCAGTTGAAAATACTACTGGGTTTAGTACTATTGCTGATTCACCGGAAGTTTATTCTATTTGTAAAATTGATCATTATAAAGAAGGTAGTCTTTATATAACAGATAAAATAGGTGTACCTGTACAAACATTTAATGTTTTAGATAAAAAAGATGGTAAAGTTTTAGAAAAATTCTTAAAACATCCTTTAAATTAATTCTAATTTAGGAATAAGATTATTTAGGATAGTTAAGATAATTTTGGTTAAAGTTATCTGAATTACGTCTAAATAATCCAGGGGATATAGTTTAATAGGTAAAACGGTGTTTTTGCATGTCACTAATTCAGGTCCGAATCCTGATATCTCCAAAGCCCGTGAAGCTCAATTGGTAGAGCAGAACTTTGAAGCAGTTTTGGTTGTAAGTTCAAGTCTTACCTCGGGCAGGGACTTTAGTATAATGGTTAATATGTGTGGCTTTTAACCATCGAGATGTGGGTTCGAATCCTGCAAGTCCTATATGATTGTTCTCCGTTATTTATAGCTTGCGTTTTTTTTTAGTTTTAACTTAACGCAAGCTATCCAGCTCTGTTCTGTATTTTTGTACTTTTGTGCATATTCTGTAACGGTGCTACGAAATAAGCATATTTTATTATCTTATAGATAATAAAATAACAAGCTACCGCGCATTAATTTCTTGTTTGTTAACAACAAATCGAAGCAGCGCTGTTTTTAATTTCTTATATCGCTCCGCTTCTTAGTTTGTTTTTACTTTTATAAGTAAAAACACGATAAGCTAGCCTTATAGAAAGAAATATAAATATATGTGTAGTCTAGCTTGTTATATCGTGTTATAACAGCGATATTAAATATCAAGGCTAGCAAGTTATAATTACAAACGGTTATAAATAAATAAGCTTAATTAGCAAACTAAGAATTGGTTAAACAAATATAATCCTGTTTATTAATATTCGTTAATATAGATTTAATACATCTTATTAACAAGTTGTTATAGTTCAGAACTTTAAGAAACAATATATATAATCAGAATATACTTTTTCTTGTGGCAGAACTGTACTACAATCTAGGGATGCTTACTTAGTAGCGTGGTTTAAGGATAAGGATTACAAGGCTAGCTAGCGTGTATTATATTTTTTCTTTCTATACCCCTAGGTGTATACTTTAATTACTTTTATTCATATTGAATAAAGCTACAAAGAAAAAAAATAAGTATGCAATTATGTGTGGCGAAGCCGCACACTTTATTCTTTAAACACTAAAAATTATAAACGGATGTGCTGAAATTGGTAGACAGATTCGTTTTAGGTACGAAGGAGGTTACTCTCTTGCAAGTTCAAGTCTTGTCATCTGTAGTTTTAGTAAAGATCACAAAAAGAAACAATGTGTGTGGCTGCATGCCAGCCAGCCATAAAAGCTAGTATTTTTTTTTATCCATATAGTACAAAGCAAGCTACCCTCCTCCAGCGCGGTATACCTCTAAGCTTGCTAGAGCAAGCTAACCTGTCTGTTTGTTTAGCTTGCTTTTATTTCTTATATTTAATATATCACTATGAACAGGAATATAGTAAAGTAATATTGTTTTTACTAAAGATGGATAGGGTATAGCGAGCTATAGAAATAATTATGTAGTATTAATATCTTGTTGACTAATAGGTAAGTCCTAAATTTTTGGTATTTATATATGAGTGTTCGAATCACTCCAAGATAAAAAAAAAAGATAGTAAGAGAAACTCATACAAAGTCCTAACCCGGCTTGCTTAATCCCCGAAATAAGTAAAAACTAATAAACGAAGCACAACACACCTTTTTTTGTTGTTTTACAATACAAGCACTGATTATTTAGTAACCGGTTAGCTTCGATTTGTTGTTCTAGCTAACAAGAAATTAATGCGCAAACTATAGCACAAAAAATATAGCAAGCAAACACTACTTAAAGCCACCCAGAAATAAGAATAAAAAGCCATCATAGTATATAAGCCATAATAAACAATATTGTATGTTAATAGAATTAAAATCTATATTTGTGGCTGTTGTGCTACTTATCAGAAGCATGCCTACAGTAAACACAAACGGTTTGTTTACACGGTTTAGCCTAATAAACACCAATAAGCCAAAAAATCTAGAAAAGGTAAATATAACTCAATAGGTAGAGTAACTATTTGTGGCATAGTCTGTTCTTGGTTCGAATCCAGGTTTTTACCCAGCAATTTCTTTTAATGTATATTGCTTATTTTTATATTTTTTTCTGGAGCGTTGTGCTATGCTTGTAAAAAAATTTTTTTTTACAGATAAAGTTATAAACAAGCAAGCATAAGTCGCAACTAGTCTTCTTAGTTTTTTTTTTTGCTAGCCCTCGCTTTCCAAGCTGGCCTTGTAATCTTTATCCCTAAACCGCGCTACTGAGTAAGCATCCCTAGGTTGTAGTACAATTTTTAGTGAGGTAGAGGGAGTGCTAGGCCAGGTAGATAGAACTAAGAAACAGTTAATAATCGCGTTCGTTTTAACAGCATTATAGTAAAAACAGGTATAAGGCTACAGGACAAAGCAGACAAAAAGCCTAAGTAGTTTAAAGGCTAAAACCTTAATTTCATACATTAAAGATGAGAGTTCGATTCTCTCCTCAGGCTAGGTTATACCTATTTATATTTTACAATGATAATTATTTCAATTTTAGCTCTCTTGCTTTCTAATGCCGTTAATTTAAGACGTGACATATCTATTCTATATAATAGAATAGCTATGATAATTTTAGTTTATTGTATTTTAAACGATTTATCCTCTTTAACTGTAGTAACTAAAGGTTTAGGTCTACATGGAGGTTTATTGTTAGTTACAAATATAACACAAATATTTCATATATTTTTATTTATAATTAGTACATTAATATTAACATTAACTAGTTTCTATCCGAGAAAAATATGAGTATCTGAAGTATCATCACTAAAAAACTTGTTATTCAACGTGGAAACTATTGATCGTTATAAAACCAAAATAATTAATAAAATGGGTCAACAATTTAAAATAATAGAATACCCATTATTATTATTATTTGTAATAACAGGTGCAATATTTTTGATGTCTAGTAATGATTTCGTTTCTATATTTTTAGCTATAGAATTGCAAAGTTATGGTTTATATATATTGAGTACTGTATATAGAAATTCCGAATTATCAACAACTGGAGGTTTAATATATTTCTTATTAGGTGGATTAAGTTCTTGCTTTATTTTATTAGGAACAGGTTTATTATACGCAAATTCAGGAAGTACCAGTTTAGATAGTTTATATATTATAACTAGTATAAGTGATATGTATTCTGATGGCTCAGAAGCAGTAGCCTGTAGCGAAAATTTATGATATAAACCTGATTATATAAATTTTTCTTTATTAATATTTACAGTAGGATTTTTATTTAAGGTAAGTGCAGCACCATTCCATTTTTGATCACCTGATGTCTATGATGCTATACCTACTATAGTGACAACATTTGTAGCATTAATAGCTAAAATATCTATATTTATATTATTGTTACAATTAGTTTATTATACTAATAATAATTTCTTGGCTTCAGGATCTGAGTATGAAATGAAAAGTTGAACTTTTATATTATTAATGAGTTCATTGTTTTCTTTAATAGTAGGAACAGTAGTAGGTTTAACTCAATATAGAATCAAAAGATTATTTGCTTATAGTACTATAAGTCACGTAGGTTTCATATTATTAGCATTAGGTATATCTAGTATTGAGTCAACTCAAGCATTTATATTTTATTTAACACAGTATACAATTAGTAATTTAAATGCATTTTTTATATTAATAGCTATAGGTTTTTCTTTATATTGTTATACAACTGAAAATAAAGAACATGAAGAATTAATGGATAAAACAAATTCTCCTATCCAATTAGTTAATCAGTTAAAAGGTTATTTTTATATAAATCCTGTATTAGCTTTAAGTTTAGCTATTACTATTTTTTCATTTGTAGGTGTACCTCCTTTAATAGGATTTTTTGGTAAACAGATGGTATTAAGTGCAGCTCTAGATAAAGGTTTAATATTTTTATCTTTAATTGCAATATTAACTAGTGTTATAGGTGCTGTATATTATTTAAGTATAGTGAAAGAAATGTTCTTTAGTTTACCTGAGTATAAAGTAAATACATTATTGGAAAAATTAGTATTCCAAGATGAAGTGATAACACGTAAATATAATACCATAAAAACTA
Source organism: Hirsutella thompsonii MTCC6686 (assembly GCA_000472125.2). NCBI lineage: Eukaryota > Fungi > Ascomycota > Sordariomycetes > Hypocreales > Ophiocordycipitaceae > Hirsutella > Hirsutella thompsonii. Next base: position 13,158 of record APKU01000206.1, on the reverse strand, counting down.
AAAATATAGAATATAAATATAATAATATAGCTATATCGAGTCCTATATCTTTTGTAATATCTTGTGTAACACTACAAATCTTATTATTTTTATTTATAAATAAAGAATGGCTAAGTATGGGTACCATATTGGTACAAACTTTATTTAATAGTTAAATGAGTAGTATGACTTTTCTCTTTATTCTTGTATCAATATTAACAATATTATTTTTAGGTCTTAATTTTTTATTAGCTCCTCATAACCCTTATCAGGAAAAGTATAGTATATTTGAATGTGGATTTCATAGTTTTTTAGGTCAAAATAGAACTCAATTTGGTGTAAAATTCTTTATTTTTGCTTTAGTTTATCTTTTATTAGATTTAGAAATTTTAATTATATATCCTTTTGGTCTTAGTGGATATGAAAATGGGATATACGGTTTAATAATAGTTCTTATTTTTATAGGAATTATTACCGCAGGTTTCGTGTTTGAATTAGGAAAGAACGCACTTAAAATCAATAGTAGACAATTAGAAAGCTATTGCGTTAGTAACAAGAAATTAGTGACTTCCCTGATTTAAGTAAAAAATTTCAACTAAAGTATTTTAAGGATTTAAAGTTATAGTGTTACAATCTTCCAAAATAATTGGAGCAGGGTTAGCAACAGTAGGTGTTTTGGGTGCAGGAGTAGGAATAGGAGTAGTGTTTGGTTGTTTAATAATAGGTGTGGCTAGAAACCCTTCACTAAAAAATCAACTATTCTCATATTCTATTCTAGGTTTTGCATTCTCAGAAGCGACAGCATTATTCGCGTTAATGATGTCGTTACTGTTACTATATGTTGCTTAATTCCTGTTATTATTAGTATACAATTAGCTGTATACTAATAAGCGTCCAATTATAGTTGGCTAAATACTTAGTGCGGTTTTTAAATTTCTTTTAATTTTTTTTTTAAGCTAATTAGGTAGCGTTTACTTCATAGCCACATACTTCGATTTGTTGTTTGCTAGCAAACAACAAATTAATACGTAAGCTATAGCACAAAAAAAATTACAGCAAGGTAGAAGGGGTATAGATAAAAAAGCTTTTTTTATTCTTATTGAAAGCTTATGTTTATATCGATACCTTGCAGTATGGCACAAAAATAAGCAGAGCAATACCTACACTCCTTCTTACTTTTGCTATATCTTTATATTTAGTGGAAAACAAATTACAAGTCAGCACAGCAGTGTTTCACTATTCTACAAGAAATAAGCTTAAGAAATTAGAGAGAAAAGGTGTAAAGGTAATCAAGTTTATTAGCGAAACTAGTGTTTATAACAAGCAAACCGGTTTATAGAATGTCATCGGTGTATAGGAAAATATTGATAATAAAACATAGTGGTGTAAAAGTGCATAAATCAGATAGAACTGTATAGTCAAGTTAATGTTGCGTTGTAAGGTATAGTCCTGCAGCCTGCCTTCGCTTGTGTTTGGCTAGCCTTCGCTTTCCAGGCTGGCCTTCTAATTTAGATCTCAGCCAAGTACCCTTGAGTACAGGGAGTGTAGGAGCATAAAACTAAGAAGCGGTTAATAATCGCGTTCGTTTTAACAGCATTAAAGTAAAAAACAGATCGGGTTGTAGAGGCAGTTTATAAATAAGAGATTTCTAATAATAATGTTTATTGAATACAAAAACTATAGGGACTAGTCATCCTTTATTCAATAAGATCTTATCAGTACCGATTCGTAAAAAGGAGATGAACGATAAACACGTTAAAAGAGGAATGGTAAAGGCTAATATAAATAAACCTAGTTTTATTTAAAAGCCTTTAATGTAAAGCCATATTAAATAAGCCGAAAAGAGTAAGCACTAACTTCGTTAATAAACCAGAACATACCCTGCCTGTCTAGCTATATTTTTTGTGGTATGTAGATATAACCTCCTGGAGCTAAAATAAAAAACTAGTAGAGTTTTTTATTCTTAACCCCCCTGGTAGGGGGGGGGGTTAAAGATAAGCAAGCCACAAACTAAGAAGTAAAAACACAAAAAATCAGTAATTTGCAAAATAACTCCTAGAAGGGCTATGTAACTTATGGGAATTTGTATTATACTAACACTTTTGCTAAAGCTAATCTAAAACCTGAATAGATATTATTCATGGTAGTTTTTAATAAAACAATTCTATTTCTAGTTAGAAATTTTATTATTTAATTTTAGAATGAAAAATTTATGAAATACATTTATATTTTTAGATGCGCCTAGTGCTTGAGGTATATATTTTCAAGATAGCGCTACACCACAAATGGAAGGTTTAGTAGAATTACATGATAATATAATGTATTATTTAGTGTTAATTTTATTTAGTGTAGGGTGAATACTTTTCTCTATAGTAAGAAATTACACAGATGCTGCTATATCTCACAAATACTTAAACCATGGTACTTTAATCGAATTAATTTGAACTATTACACCAGCTATTATTTTAATACTTATAGCATTCCCATCTTTTAAATTATTATATTTAATGGATGAAGTAAATGATCCATCTATGACAGTTTTAGCAGAGGGACATCAATGATATTGAAGTTACCAATATCCAGATTTTGTAGACTCTAATGAAGAATTTATAGAATTTGATTCATATATAGTACCTGAATCCGATTTAGAACAAGGAGGATTAAGAATGTTAGAAGTAGATAATAGAGTAATAGTACCTGAATTAACACATATTAGATTTGTTATAACATCAGGAGATGTTATACACTCTTTTGCATGTCCTTCATTAGGTATAAAATGTGATGCATATCCTGGTAGATTAAACCAAGTATCAGTATTTATTAATAGAGAAGGTGTGTTCTATGGTCAATGTTCAGAAATATGTGGAATATTACATAGTTCTATGCCTATAGTTATAGAATCTGTAAATATAGACAAATTTGTACATTGATTATATAATGCTTAATGTATTATAAAAATATACATATAATTATGATAAATATGTAGATTTATCATACAATGTGTAATTTATTATATTTATATAAGAGGTAGTAGTTTAATGGTAGAACAGGATGTTACGGCCTTCAAAGTTATAGTTCGAATCTATAGTACCTTTTAGGGGCGTCAGTGTGACAGTTTGTTATATTGGCTTAAATGTCAATATCACAATCTTTTGTTGTATAGTCTAAACAAGAGTGTGACTTGTTTATTGCATTGTTTAGGCTTCATAAAGACAAATGTTTGTTGCAAGGGCGTCCCTAGAATTATTTGATTTATGTTTTTATACATATAAATGAGTTTGACCTTAGTACTTTTTTTAATAGGAATTTTAGGATTCGTATTTAATAGAAAAAATATAATACTTATGCTTATTTCAATAGAAATAATGCTGCTATCTATAACATTCCTAATCTTGGTAAGTTCTATTAATCTTGACGATATAATAGGACAAACATATGCTATATACATTATAGTAGTTGCCGGTGCAGAATCTGCAATCGGTTTAGCAATTCTAGTTGCTTTTTATAGACTTTGGTCTCTTAAATCAAACCATCTATCCTTTAGTCAACCTAAATTACCTGTTAAATTTATAAATCCTACTTTTACTAATATGAGAAATTATTCTACAGCATGTAGTTTAGGTAAAAATTTATCAATAGATCCCTGATTTATTACTGGACTTATTGATGCAGTGCAAAGCGGCTGTTTTGTAGTAACTATTTTAAAAAATCCTAGATACAAAACAGGATGAAATGTTCAAGCTAGAATTCAAATAAAAATTCATGAAAGAGACAGAGATTTAATAATGAAAATTCGAGAATTTTTTGGTGGTATAGGTTATATATCAAAACCTAATAAAAGTAATACCATAGAATATAGAGTTAGTAGTATAAGGGATATAGCTAATGTTATTATACCTCATTTTGACAATTACCCACTGCTAACTCAAAAATACTTTGATTACGTGTTATTAAAAAAAATTATTAAGTTAATGTTAGAGAAAGAACATAATACTTTAGAAGGAATAAAAAAAATAGTTAAGATTAAAGCATCAATAAATTTAGGTTTATCTAAAAAACTAAAACAAGCTTTTCCTGAAGTGGAAAAAGAGAATAAAAACATTTCTAATAATCTAAATCCCCCTTTTGCTGTTCAGCTAGGTAAACAATGAATGGCTGGATTTTTAACAGCAGGATCAAACTTTTTTATTTTTATTCCAAATTCTAAAACAAAAAGTGGTATAGCTGCTTCGTTAAGTTTTTCTATAGCTCATGATCCAAGAGATTCATTTTTATCAGAAAGTTTTAAATGTTTCTTTGGATGTAGGTATGTGACCTTGTATAAAAACCGTGGGGTTCGTGAATTTACCATTAAAAAAATTGATCATATAATTAATCATGTAATTCCTAATTTGGATAAACTTAATATAAGAGGATCCAAGAATTCAGACTTCTTGGCTTTTAAAAATGCTGCATTTATTGTTAAAAAGAGTATATAAAAGAATAAGTATCGCTTCTAAGGCAGGGCTGCTTGTATTTTTTATTTGTGCATATTTTTTGTGCGTAGCTGCGTAGCTGCGTAGCTGCTTGGCTGGTTGGCTGCTCCGCAGCCAAAAAAAATACAGCGGAAATAAGCTAAAAATTCGCCAGGAATAAATACGACTAGTCCTAGCCTGCTTTTATTTTTTATTTTTGCGTTGCTTAATAGGCTAAAAATAGAAGGCCAGCTGGTACCAGCCAGCTCTAAAAAATAAAAATACAGTAGCTTGCTAGCCTGCCATACTAGACAAAGACTAAAAATAATCATGGGGTTGATTAAGGCTTAAGAGAATTTAGGTCAATAAAGATGAAGTGAACCTTGATCTAGTTTTATATTTTAAATATAATGCGAAACCTTCAAATTGCGGGAAACTCTTAAAGACAAATCTACCAAGTTAATACAGTAATGTTATTAATGGGACAGGTAATGACTCGTTGTAAGGTAAAAACGATTTGTATGAAGAAATGAAATAGATAATCTGCAGCCAAGCGCCAAAAGAACTAATATTAATATGAGCTTGCTATTATAAACAATAAAGTTTAAGGTGTGCAGTTCATCGACTAAAAGGAGGTTGGTAAATAATTATAAAGGCGCTGCTGTATTTTTGGGATTAAGCTTCGCTAGGGGTGTGTTAAGAAGACCGCGCACTAAAATAGCGCAGGCTACAAAAAATAAGAAAGCAGCCCTTTTATTTGCTTAAGATATAGTCAGGCATAACTTAAAGGTTATGGATATACCCAGCCCACCTAAAGGAATTTAATTCCAAAGGTAAAGGGGAAAGACGAAGAGGAAGTATCGCAATAGAATATAAATAATGTATTTAATTTTAATCATATTGCCTTTTTTAGGGTGTATAGTGTCTGGCTTTTTTGGTAGAAAAGTTGGTGTGACAGGTAGTCGTATTTTAAGTTGTTTATGTGTATTTTCAACTACAATTTTCGCTATTTGTTGTTTTTTTGAAGTAGGATTTAATAATAATCCTGTATCTATAATGTTATTTAGATGATTAGACAGTGAGTCATTTAATATAATGTGAAATTTTCAATTTGACAGTTTAACAGTATCTATGTTAATACCTGTATTGATAATAAGTTCTTTAGTTCATTTTTATTCTATAGGATATATGAACCATGATCCTCGAGGTTACGTTAAGGGAATACGTAATAGTGGGGATAAATTGTCAAACTCCGGGGAACTCCTAAAGCTTAAGATACCAAACTATAGTTGAAAAACTATAAGTGGCTGAATTAATTACTCAGGTACGGTAACAAGTCTTAATATTTGTGAAAACAAAATGGACAATCGCGGATCTAAGTCAGTAATAATAGGGCTGTTCAACCTAAAGCTTTATATTACTGTAAAAGAGCAACGAGTAGACGGCAGTTGATGTGGCGGCTTCGCTGTGTGTAAACTAGCAAGCTCGAATTTTCCACATTTAAGATATACTCTCCAAGTTTTCGAAAGAAATAGAGGTGTAAACCTCGGTTTCAGCCTACAACAAGGTTGAAATCCTTGTGTTAAAATCCCATCTAAGCAATTCGGTTTAAGACAATTTTCTACTTATAATTCTACTTCAGAACTTATTCATCCTAATGTTTGATCTGGTTTAATAGACGGTGAGGGTTCTTTTAGTATAATTATTGATAAGAATCCCACTCGAAAATTAGGTTGACGTGTTCAATTCAAATTTCAAATAGGTCTACATATAAAAGATCTTAATTTGTTATATCAATTGCAGCAATATTTAAATGGTATGGGTTCTATCCATTTAGCTAGGAATCGTGAGATAGTTAATTATTCTATTGATTCAATTGAAGATTTAAATAAATTTGTTTTACATTTCGAAAAATACCCCTTATTCACTCAAAAAGCCTCGGATTTATTATTATTTAAACAAGCAGTTAAACTTGTTAATGCTAAACATCATCTTAACTTAGATGGTTTAAAACAATTAATAAATATAAAAGCTTCAATGAATTTAGGTTTATCTGATATGTTAAAGTCAGAATTTGAGGGTTATATTCCTGCTGAAAGACCTATCATTGATTATCATAGTGTAAAATTGGATTCTCATTGAATCTCTGGTTTTGTTAGTGCTAAGGGTAATTTTGACGTACGCATGCCATCCACTAAAGGTAAATTGGGTACTCGGGTACAATTAAGATTTAGAATATCTCAACATCTTAGAGATATTCAATTAATGGAGCAAATAGTAAAATATCTAGGGGCAGGTAAAATTTACAAGTATAGCAGTAAGTCTGCTATTAGTTTATCAATAGTAGATTTTACTGATATCACCAAAATAATAATACCTCTTTTTAACCAAAGTCCTATAATAGGTATAAAACTATATGATTACCTTGATTGGTGTAAAATACATAATCTAATGCTTAATCGTTTTCACCTTACAGGTGAAGGTATAGTTTCAATCAGAGAAATTAAGGCAAGTATGAATATAAGTAGAAAATTTTAATTATATAACCATTGTTATAAATTAACCATAAAATAAACCAATTGTAAGATAAATTTAACAATTAAGCACAGTCAAAGATTTTTTAGTTATTTAAGTTTATTCACTTTTATGATGATCATTTTAGTAACTGCTGATAATTATTTAATGATGTTTGTAGGATGAGAAGGTGTTGGAGTTTGTTCCTACCTTTTAGTTAGTTTTTGATATAGCAGAGTACCTGCTAATCAAAGTTCCTTAGCAGCATTTTTGACTAACAGAGTAGGAGATTGTTTTTTAACAATAGGAATGTTTGTATTATTATGATCTTTAGGTAGTTTAGATTATAATGTCGTATTCTCGATAGCTCCTTATGTTCAAGAAAATGTTATAATGATAATCGGAATATGTCTATTAATAGGAGCTATGGCTAAAAGTTCACAAGTAGGACTTCATGTGTGATTACCTATGGCGATGGAAGGTCCTACACCTGTATCTGCTTTAATACATGCTGCCACTATGGTTACGGCAGGTGTTTACTTATTAATTCGTTCATCACCTATTATTGAGTATAGCAATACAGTATTGCTTTTGTGCTTATGGTTAGGTGCTGTAACAACAGTATTTAGTTCACTTATAGGATTATTCCAACAAGATATTAAAAAAATCATTGCTTATTCTACTATGTCACAATTAGGAATGATGGTTATAGCTATAGGTTTATCATCATATAATATTGCTATTTTCCACTTAATAAATCACGCTTTCTACAAAGGATTATTATTCTTAGGTGCAGGTGCTGTAATACATGCTGTAGCAGATAATCAAGATTTAAGAAGATATGGGGGATTAATATCATTCTTACCTTTAACTTATACAGTTATATTAATAGCTAGTCTTAGTTTAGTTGCTTTCCCTTTTATGACAGGATTCTATAGTAAAGATTTTATATTAGAATCTGCTTATGGTCAATATAGTTTTAGTAGTATAAATGTATATTTTATTGCAGTGATAGGTGCAATATTTACTACATTATACTCAGTTAAAATTCTTTATTTAACTTTTTTAACTAATCCTAATGGGCCTGTAAATTATTATAAAAATGCTCATGAAGGTGATATATTTTTAAGTTTACCTTTAGTTATATTAGCTATATTTTCAATTTATTTTGGATATTTAACTAAAGATATATTTATTGGTTTAGGTTCAGGATTCTTTATAGATAATAGTATATTTATTCACCCTATGCATGAAATATTAATAGACACAGAATTTGCTGTACATTCTACATTTAAATTATTACCTTTAATCTTAACAGTATTATTTACAGTTTTAGGTATTTTATATCCAGAATTTATTCCTAGTGTTATATCTAATTTCAAATTATCTAATATTGGTTATTATATATTTGGGTTTTTTAACCAACGTTTCTTAGTGGAATTTTTCTACAATAAATTTATAGTTAATACTGTTTTAGATATAGGGGGTCAAACAACGAAAGTTCTAGATAAAGGTAGTATAGAATGAGTAGGTCCTTATGGTATGGCAGTAATGTTAACTAGAATTAGTAAAACAGTCTCTAATTTAAGTAAAGGAGTTGTAACTGATTACGCTCTTTATATCCTTATAGGTGTTTGTTTTTACTTATCTATATTTACTTTCACTTTAATATTCTTTGATTTAGTTAATTCTGTTATAGTATCTTGTGTTACAGTATTAATAGGTATTAATAATTTTATAGTATCAGATAAAGAAAGCAGTATTTAGTACTATTTTCTATTTTGTTACTTAGAACAAATAGAAATTAAAAAAAACACGTATACATTATGCAAACTCAACCTAATTATTGCTGTGTCCTTAGTGTGTTAAGTTTGCTTTAAGCATAACGCAGAAAAACTATAAAAACATGCAAATTGTGCAGTATATATATTAATAAATATATAATATATAAAGATACATATCTATTTTTATTAGTTTTATTAGAAAAACACTATAATGAGAAACTTTATTACTTAGCTATGGCTAAATAAGCTAGTAGTAATGCGCGGTCTTGTTAGCACACCGCTATAAAAACAATTTTTAAGTTGTAATATGTATAAATAATTTTTATTTAAATTTAATAACTATGAGATTATTAAAAAGTCATCCTTTTTTAAAATTAATTAACGCCTACGTAATCGATCATTCACAACCTACTAATATAAGTTATATGTGAAATTTTGGATCATTATTAGGACTTTGTTTAGGTATACAAATAATAACTGGTGTAACATTGGCTATGCACTATAACCCTAGTATAGCTGAAGCATTTAATTCTGTGGAGCATATTATGAGAGACGTAAATAACGGATGATTAATTCGTTACTTACATAGTAATACAGCATCCGCTTTCTTCTTCTTAGTGTATTTACACATAGGTAGAGGTTTCTATTACGGATCTTACAGAGCTCCTAGAACTTTAGCTTGAGTAATAGGTGTTGTTATTCTTATCTTAATGATGGGAATAGGTTTCTTGGGTTACTCTCGAATAGCCCAAAATGATTATGTAATTTATAATAACAAAACAATTAAAACATTTAACAATAAAAAATATTATTCTACTAGCCCTAGGGCTACTTATAATCTTAATAAAGTAGATAATTTTTTAACATCTAAAAATCTTAAACCTGTTTTCATTTATCATAATCTAGATGAAGATTCTGTTCGTAGAAATATAGTTAAAGAAACTAAAGGACTTAGTGGTATTTATATGATTTTAAACAAAGAAACTTGAAGTTATTATATAGGATCGGCTTCTACAGGAAGAATTAATTCTAGATTTACGAATCATTTAATCTATTTAAATGGTAGTAAGGTCATAAAAAATTCAGTAAAAAAATATGGTTTACATAATTTTGTCTTCATTGTTTTAGAGTTATTTCCTGAAATAGTTAATCAGGAAAATAATAAGAAATTATTAAACTTAGAAGACTTTTATATAAAGTCTCTTTTACCTGACTATAATATATTAACTGAAGCTGGTTCTAGTTTTGGTTATAAACATACTGAAGTAACTAGAATCAAAATGAAAACTAATTATAGTGAAAATCGTAGAAAACATATAAAAGATTTAAATAAAGGTAAAGTTTTTAGTTTTGAAACCATAGAATCTATGAGACAAGCAGTGGGCTCCGCCCTACTAAATAGAAAAGATGTAAATTATACAGAGCAAGGTATTTTAAATATGAAAAAGAATTCTAGATCAATTATTGTTAAAGAGCTTAATAATACAGTTTATGGGGAATTTAATAGTATAGTTGAAACAGCCAAAGCTTTAAATTGTTCAACAAAAACTATACAAAGAACATTAAAGAGTACTAGTAAATTATTAAAAGGACGTTGAATTGTTAATTATAATTAATATAGTTATAGTCCTGCGAGTATAAAGTTTTATGCAATTTATGGAAAAAAATAAAACTTAAAGCAGAATGACCTGACAGGGTCATTGAAGAAATTCTTAAATTTCTTTGGCAATACTAGTGAAAACGATTAAAATATACTAATTTAGTATACAAGATCGTCGGTTCTCCTTAGAATCGCGACAGGCTGGGTCACTAGTAGGTAGCTGAAATGCTGCTTAATGCACAGTCGGAACTTTTTTTCTAAGGTTTTTAGATAAATGTAATATTCGAACAAGAAAGATATTACAGCTTTTGTAACTGTAGACTACTACACAAAAGTAAGTTTGTATGTTTTACCTTATGGTCAAATGTCTTTATGAGGTGAATAATCTGCCTCAAATGTATAACTAATAAAAAAAAAGACTGATTGTTAATTTTTAAAGTAAAAAAAGAAATAATCATTTGCTTCGATAATTCCTTAAAAAAAGTTCTCAATCTGATCTCTGTGAAGCATCCTTGCTGCATACTTCTGTGGCAGCTAGCATATACACCCCTCACACTATGTTGAATGTGTGCTAGGGTTAGATAAGCCGAAAGAAATAACTTGCCCACTTAGCAATTTGCTAAGAACAGAAAAAAAAATCAAGAATCCTTTTCGAGTCGCCAATTGATCAACCCATTATCCAACCCCTCAAAAGAACGAAAACCTACTTTATGTAGCACCCTCTGACTAGCCTTATTCTCTTTAGTGGTCCAAGCATACATCTGCTCGGGAACCACCTGTAACTCGTTTGTCTGATTAACAGTGCAGGAGGCCACAATAGTCTTCACCTGAGTGCGAGCAATACCCCACCAAAATTGCATGTAAGCTGTGGCAAATTCGGTAGCGTAACCAAGACCCCAGTGCTCTTTCTTGAATTTGTATCCAAAAACAGGCCATCCTGTCTCTTTTGACAGAAGCCCCCACATACCTCCATCACCAATCAACTCTCCTTCATAGCCATCAGAGTTCTTCAAAAAGACTCCACAATAGGCAAGTGTGTGCGGATAGGGTTGCATAAGTATTTCAAGCTCAGCCAGAGTTTGATCGATGTTGGTATCTGGTCCGTCTTGTCCGGAATGAGCCATAGCTTCAGGTTGAATCCGTAAAGAATGGAAGGCGTCAAGATCTGATAAAACCAATGGCCGAATAATAAGACGATCTGTTAGAATAGGGAAATGGAGGGTACCCTTCTTAAGAAGGGGTTGAGTTGTAATGACAATGGTAGACATTTTTGTTAAGTGGTGAGCGAGTATATGAAATTGTGAACCGATCAATGTGTTTGAGGATGAAGAGTGAGAAGGAGCACTTCAGCTTGCAAGCTGAAGAGATATATATATTCACCAAACTCATATAACAGTTAATAAAACTTATTTTAAAACATTGCAATATGTAACACAAGCTTTTCAGCCTTTGTCATACAACTTGCTCGTATTCTTTCTTGTTCAATTAGAAAGAGCAGGGTAAACTAGGCTACAACAATGTGACAAGTCTATATTGAGAAAGAATATATTACGGGTGACGTGGTCTCTTGATAACACGAATCATAATCCGTATCCTAGGATTAAGGATAAGAGTGACGTGTTTTGATAAGGTTCGTAAGGGTGGGTCGCATGCTTCGACTACAGGGATGATTGACATGTCAAACAATGTGATGATTGAAGTGTCCTACTGCAGCGAAGCAGCATTTTCTTGAGTATGATATGTCGCATTTGATAGTAATCATATAACGTCTAGAATGACGTATAAAGATAAGGTAGAAGGGTGTGTTATGGCTGAAAGATGATTGAGATTAATCGCGCAGCCATCTCATCTATCATAAGGTGCAACTTGGCAAGAGCTGATTTGTCCAAAGATATTAGGTGTCTTTAATGTGATACGAGATGTAACCATGTTATCTGTAGGGTGTGTGCGTGGCGTATATCCTTTGGATTACAAGGCAGAGACCTTGTTGGATGGCACTGTGTGACGTTGTAAGCGAAGCGGCATGTCGTAGCACAATGCAGCTGTAACAATGATGATGAAGAGATTGACAAGTCAAATGTGGCATATCATAATAGAGAAAGATAGTCTTAAATGTATCTTAATCACAAATAAGAAAACTTGTTATCATTATCGTTGTTGTAAGAGACATGCGTAGTAGTACATCCTTACAGTCACGTTTGTATGGCATCTAAACCCTACTTCACTGTTCGCAGTCATAAAACAAACAAGTCAAGCGATCTGTAAACAAATCAGTCTTAAATGTAGCGCCGCTCTATAAAAAAAATAGAAGCATACGCAGAAAAAAGTAGAAACAAGCAAGAGACAGAACGGAGTAAAGAAAAAAATAATCTTTTACTAAAAATATTACCAAGGCTAGCTGCTAGGGGGCTTGACACTTAGCACTAGAATTAGTGTAATCACAATTACCGCTGGTAATAAGGTTCTCAATTTTATATATGTGAAACTGCCTTATCCTTGCTATTTATAATTTGTTGTTTGTTAGCAAACAACAAATCCAAGTACCTCTCACACTATGTTGAATGTGTGCTAGGGTTAAAAAAACCAGAAGAAATAACTTCTTGCTAAGAACAGAAAAAAAAATCAAGCTTCGAGCAGCCAATAAACATCCTCATCCTCCTCATCATCAAAACGCACAAATCCAACTTTCTCCAGTACTCTTTGACTGGCTTTATTTTCCTTGCTTGTAGTAGAAAACAACTGCTCAGGTAGCTGGCCCTGGTGTTGAGTTAAATGAGGAAAACAAGGTACCAGATGAATGTGGACATTTGTGCGCTCAAGACGCCAC
>APKU01000205.1:0-67521 GCA_000472125.2 Hirsutella thompsonii MTCC6686 | reverse complement strand
CAAAAAAAGGGGGGGGGGGAGAAAAAGGCGGGGCGCCCCCAACCCCCCTCCCGGGGGTTCCCCCCCCCCCCCCCCCCACCTGCCTGCCTTTGCAGCAAACAAACATCGGGTCTGATTCAAGCTTGCAAAGGAGGGAAGACTTGGCTCGACTTTGTTCCTGACCGAGAGAGCCGCCGTAGTGTGACTAAGCTACCCCTAGAGGTAGCCTCTACAAAGCGTCACCGCCCAAATACGCGTTGGTTCGCTGCAATGCATCACACGTAAGCCGAGTACAGATACTGTGCGGTCTCTGTGCCCAATGTATAACTCTTTCTGCTCCCGTACTCATTGTGTACCGACTCACAAGAGCAACAGCTGCACGTCCTGGCGTCTATTATTGTCCGCGAGTCTGCAGCGAACAAGTCCGTACGGAAGACGTGAATCCAAGACAAAGCAGCTGCTCGCTCACCCGCGCGGCTTTCTAAATTGCCTGTTTTGCACGCTCTTCAACCCTTTCTTCATCCTCTTTCAACTCCTCTTCTCCTGTGCCCCGGCTGTGCGCCACAAATCTTCGAACCCCGGCACCTCGCCCCATGCCTGCCTGGCATATGAGTGCTTCCGCTTACAGCATTCGTACAGTACAGTACCCAGGCTTGTTCTTCAACTCATCCTTGACCCTAGGAACCGACTGCATGATCTTCAATATCCTTTGGCACCTCCACTCCTAACCGGGCCATTCTCGACCGCTCTTCCTTGTCGACGGATCCAGAGTTTGTCCCTTGGGCCATGAACACTGCCATCGCGTCGACAGCAACCTATTTCATCTACCCTCGTTCGTCCTCTCTCGTCTCGTCACACTCGTCATACCAGCCATCATCGACGACATCGGCGACTGCGTTGCGTACCGGCGAAGAGCGAGGACAGCCTCGGAGCTGCAGCCGCCATGGCCCATCGCTCCCATACGGCCGATCCTCTTCAACGGTCGTCCTCGCTCCGCTCTCGCCGCGATGCCTCCTCCTCACCGACTCTCAATTGCTGCTGCGGTCGCGTCGACTGCATCTTTCTCAAGAAAAACTGTTCAATTCTCGAAGAGGTTGAAAAGGACGTTCATACAGCTGCCCAGCTTGGTCAGGTACGTTGAGCAGTGTGGCCTGGAAGCTTTGCTGGGCCATACACACCACTTCAATCCCCACGTGAAAAGCTGCTCGATCTATTTTCTTCCGTCAACCGTCTCGGTGCGCCGCACGGCCTCTCCCCACGTCATTCCAGCGCTCGCATTCCACAGCAAGACGGTTCGAGTAGGGCCGCACTCAGCCCAGCCATTGTCATCATCTCATGTCTCTGCGTGCCAGCTCGAAAACTCTATCCATGAATACTTTCTTCGAAAAACTTGCCCAATGCGACTTCGCCGTTTCTCCATTGACAGGATGCCGCCGGGCAGGATCGCCAATGGAGCCGCCGCTAACGTGTGCCTTGCAGGCTTTGCTCGTTAGGCATGAGGCCTACATGGCCGATGCCGAGCGCGATCGCCTTGAACTGACCGGCCGCATCGAGCGTCTCGAATCCGACAAGCATGATCTTGAAGCCGTCAATGCCGCCACCATTGAGGAGAACCGATCTCTCCTCGACCAGCTCGAGGCTCTCAACAGTACCATTTCCGACTCTGACACAAAAATCAAGGCCCTTGAAGCTAGTCTGCTCTCGTCGCAGCAGACCGTTCGCCGCCTCGAATTCGCCGCCGCGCGCGCTGCTGACGCAGAGCGACACATTGCTCTCCTAGAGGAGGAGCAGGACAAACTTCACCGAGAGCTGCTATCGACAAAGGACGATGCCCGGACCCATGCTCAGCGCTTCAAGGAGGCGCAGCGCGGGATCCTCGATATGCAGGATCAGCTCGAGCGCATGGAATCAGAAGCGCGACAGGAGCGCGAACGACATGCTGAAGTGGTGGACCGTATGGAGCGACAGCGTGAAATTGACAAGCAGCTTGATATGGCTGCGGGTCGCCTCAAGGGTGCTGCCGCCACGAAGAATCTACAGGAACAACGCAACGGAAATAAAATTGTCGGACACTTCGTACGGGACCTACTCGAGGATAACGCGAATTTGCAACTCGGCATGGCGGAACTCAGGGAGATGCTCATGAACTCAAACGATGAGATCCAGTCGCTACGAGACCAGCTCGTTCATCACCAGCCTGTACCCCCAGACGAGACGGATACACCTTTGCGGACCCTTCAATCGGAGCTGGGCCCAATGTCGCGCAGTCCCAAGCTGTCTCAGGAACTACACATCCACCATCATTATCACGTCGCAACTCCGAAAAAGGTTGACAGCAAAAAGCCGCGAAAACGGAGGCAGAGCGCCTTGCCTAGTGGTTTCAGCACGCCAGCTGCGTCGACTCCGGCATCTTCCAGGCCTTCGACTGCTCAGTGGGGTCCAATATGCTCTTCGGCAGCACCTGCACTTTTGTCGACGGTGAATGGCGATGCGACGCCGACGCCGACTCCGTCCAAACCCCGTCGCAGCTGGGGTGGCATGTCACAAGCCGCTTCGGACTTCTCCTCGTCATTGCCAGGATCGCCGCCATCTAATCGAGGCAGCACCGTGTTTGATAGCAGCTTTGCCGATTCGGACCAGATGACGTCGCCGACAACGAGCTTCGATCCCTTGTCACCGACCTGGCGGGCCTCGAATAGCAAACGCTCGTCTGGCTCATCCACCAGGAGCTACCAGTCAATGTCGCTATCCCTACTGGATCATGTACCAAACACTCCTTCTGGCAGGCAGCTTATGCTTGATGCGCTACCTGAAAACACGATTCAAGAGGAAGACGAGGACGATGCCACCCCAATACAGGAATCTTCAAACGCCCCGGAACTGATTGTACAGAATACCCACTCTGATGGGAATTCGACGGATAACTCGGATTACTACAAGGAGGACGTGCCTAGACCGCGACTGATGCGCGCGGCATCGCATGAGAGTATCATGTCGCTTGCTGGCGGTCTCGACATTCACACCTTGAAATCACGGCCGAGCCAGATGGCTCTGCGACCACTTGGAGGTGGCGCCGATGCGGTGCTAACGGGCGTGACGGCGCGACCCACGATCTCGTCGACATGCGGAAAGCGAAGCGACGTGGCACTGCGAGACCATTTTGCCGGATTCCAGTCGCCAAGAGTCGTTTCCGGGCCCAATTCGCCGATACCAACGCCAGGTTCTTCACCTATGCCAGGAGGTCGCTCTATTGGCCGCTGGGTTGGCTGGCGGCCCTGGGGAGGTCCTAGCGCACGCAGCACACCCCCTCGGACGTCGACCAAGCCGACAGACAAGGACAAGAGTAAGGACGCAGACAAGGATGCAAATCGAGTCCCTGGAATCAACCAGCCTGGGGCGATTCCCGGATTCCAGCAGTACTGGGCAGCCCAGAAGCGCAAGGGCGCACCAGCACAGGTCACGGCCGAGTCGGTGGACCGTGACGCGCTGATTGAGATCTTGCAAGAATGAGTTGCGGTGTTGGTGAGGATGAACAATTGCCATTCGTTGTGATTTTGTTTATACTATGACCACTTGATGGCTCAACTACACGGCCACAGGGGCAGCGAAGAGCTCGCTCGCCCTGTGGCGACTACGCAAGCTGATGACGAGCCAAGCTGGCTCCCTAGACTGATGGAGTTTTGGCGGCAGGAGAAGAAAAAGATACCCTTGGCCATACAAAGGCCGATTTCTTTTGTTAATTTAGGGCCTCGTTAGTCGAGGATTTTGAATACGGGGAGCACCAGAGAGTGCAATATGCATAGAACAGCGACGCATTTGCGACATTACTAGAAGAAAAATTGAAGGAAATAATGACTCAATTGATAAAGTTGAAAGGAAGGGGTGTGATGCGCCGGATGGTGGTAGACCGTGATATACTATGATTGGGGGGTATATTCGAGGCAAATATGACGAGAGAGCCGCCTCGATGCGGATTTGGATTGCAAGATGGATTATGCGGGGCATGATCTGCTTAAAAGGTGGAGACTTTGGGAGCCCTGCATGACAGCGTGCAGCATGTCGGCAATCACGAGGACATGGGGGGAAATCACGGGTGCATCGCGCAAGTCTGTAAAACGCTCATCCAATTCATGATGTTCTATATATGCTGATATATAATATGCTGATATAGATATGTACAAGTTCCCTGCGGCGAGTTTGCGCAAAGTCACTCACTTGAGCTCCATACGAGCCCAGTCATCGTCGTCGTCGTCGTCATTGTCGTCGTCGCGGCTGCGCTTGGGGTAATAATGAACGCGCGAGCCACAAGACGACTTGGGACCATCAGGGTCGGCGGCAACAAACTGGCCAGCCTGGAGGGACCCGCGGACGTTGAAGTGGTACCAGACCTCATTGAGGGCGCCGCCGCGACAGCGCAGGGTGACGGGGGCGCCGTGGTGCTTCTCGAGGGCGTCGTGGATCTCGTCGACGTCGTAGGTGCGATGGGCGTCTGGGCGGATGCCCGCGTCGGCGAGCCAGTCGTAGGTGGGAAGGCGTTTGAAGAGGCGGACGGCGGCGTCGAAGTAGGCGACGGCCTCGAGGCCCGGGCGGTAGTCGCGGCCGTAGCAGCGCGGGGCGAGGGTGCTGACGCAGGTGCCGTGCTTGGCCCACTCGTGCTCCCACAAAGAGTCGTCGTCGCCGCGGAAGTCCTTCCAGTAGGAGGACATGTAGTCGAGCAAGGGATGGGAGGATGCGGAGAGGACGTCGGTCAGGTTGCGGTAGGCGCGGGAGCGGTCGCACTGCGATGGGTACGTGCCGTCGCAGTTGTCGGGCCAGAGGCCGTGGATGGTCCAGGAGTCTGGGGAGATGTTTTTTCATGTCAGACAACATACATGCGCAGGAGTCATGAGACAAGTACGGGTTGAACTGGGCTTACCAGAAGGACCTGTGGGCGGGCGCGTGTCCCAAAACTGCGTCTGCAGAAGCTGGCCGGCCGGGATGAAGCAGCAAGTGTCGGCGACGGCAGACGAGTTGTGGCACGATAGAGGCATGTCGCTCGGACACGACTTTGCGGCGTGCGCCACCAAGGGGGCGATGGGCGTGAGCGGATGCATTCTGCTACCGTAGGCGTGGGAAGGGGAGCAGTGATGAGTGGAAGTTTCGATGGTGATGCTATCCGATGTACGGAGAGGGTAACTTATGTAGGCAAGTTAAGAAGGTTAAGAAGCTTGGGAGGCGAAAGGACGAGCTACTTGTACGCAGCTATTGGACCTTCGAAGGGGGGGACCCCCAGAAAGGGCGCTATGACGTGCCGAACTGGAGGGCTCTCATTGGGTGCTTCTGGGCATCAGCTGATGGCGGGCCGGGGCGGGACGCACGTCGGCGGTTCATGGATGTCGGGGTCTACGTAGGTATCGTACATAGGGGAGTAAGGGGAGTCTGCAGGAACAGCCGAGACTCTTTGCATTGTTCTGTTGAGGTGCCATGTTAGCCCAGTCGATTAGCTGTCAAATAATCTCCCGAATCAGTGTCTCGAAATGTCCAGAAGTGCAATGGCTTGCTGCTATTCTCGGCCACACAACTAGAGGCATCATGGACAGACTTGACAACTAACGAAGTTAAGTTACTAAGTTAATGGTAGGTTGAAGCCTAGAACACAGGGTCCCGTCCCCAGCCCCCCTAGTAGGCTCACCAGCTGAGCGCCTCTCTGCAGGGGACCAACCGGAACAAGTCGCATCACATGAGGCGGCATAACGGCACTGCGGCTCGGCGGAGTCCCTGGCTGCAGCGTGCGTCTGGTGTGAATGCCGAGCTGGAGTTTTTCCAATAATGTGACCGAGCTTCGAGGACATGTTGGAGAAGTCCTGAATGAAAGCTAGAATAGAACGGGTTCGCAGACGGAGACATTGATAGTTATGAGCAGCGCTGGATGAAAATCGGTCTACTAACTTACCTATGCTCAAGGATGAGAAATGTCGTGCCATCACGTGGGTCGGTCAAAGCCGAGCGCTAGAATCACTTGAAGTTGCTTGCAGCTTGCTACTGCGGAAACCAAAGTGAAACCGTCAATCATCCACGATGCCAAAGAGACTCGACAAGACGGTCCTGCGAGCTACGGCCACCGCGAGACGGGCAACCCGGTCCCAGACGGCCGTCTCAGTCTCCTCGTCCAAGACACCACCACCGCCAGCAGTAGCACCTACCGCCGCCGACGAGACGAAACCGCCAGTCAATCACGGCCTCGGCGCAGTAGACATCACCACCCTCACCACTATCACCGCCAGCAACCCGGCAACATCATCAACCGCAGCATCAGCAAAACCTCCCTCCTCTGAGCAGCCTCCCACGCTCTTCTTCCCCTCTGCCGAGGCGTGGTCGTCCTGGCTCGCCCTCAACGGCGCCTCGACCCCGCGCGGCATCTGGCTGCGCCTGGCGAAGAAGGCCTCGGGCGTCGCGTCGGTCGGGTACGACGAGGCCGTCGACGCCGCGCTGTGCTACGGCTGGATCGACGGCCAGCGGCGGCGCTGCGCCGGCGACGACGACAACACCCCGGCGGCGCGCTTCTTCTTCCTCCAGCGCTTCACGCCTCGCAGGCCGCGCAGCGTCTGGTCGCGTCGCAACGTTGCCAAGGTGCGTGCCCTGATTGACGCGGGGCGCATGGCGCCTGCGGGCATGCTCGAGGCCGATGCTGCGCGGGTCGACGGACGCTGGGAGAGGGCGTATTGAGTCGTGGTTAATGCAATCAAGTGGTATGTACGCATAAAAAGGGCGTAGGTAAAGTATCGTGGCATTCACTGCCTCCCGAGTCTCTCTGCCTGAGGTTGCCGTGCAAGTCCATCTTGTGCACTCTCTCAGTGGAGCCCTGCAACCCCGCCAGTTGTCACCTAAACCTTCACACGTAGGTACGGGTATAGAGCACAGAAACCCAACCTCCATTCAACCTCATCCCTCCTCCTTCGGCTCGAGCGTCCCATCGCCCAACCATGGCGTCCCCCAAGACGGTCGACCCTCCTCCTCCTCCTCCGCAGCCGTCCATGGTCCGGGGCGCCTCGCTGCTCATATTACTGCAGCTCCTCTCGCGCCTCGTCACCTTCATCGCCAACCAGCTGCTCGTCCGCCTTCTCACCGCGCCCTTGCTCGGCCTCGCAACGCAACTCGAGGTGTACTACCTCTCGGTGCTGTTCTTCGCCCGCGAGAGCCTACGCGTCGCTGTTCAGCGGCAACAGCCCGTCTCCGTCCCTTCTTCTTCGTCAACCACCGACCGCTCCGATGCCACCGCTGCCGCTCGCCGCGCCGCCCAGGCCGTCGTCAACCTCGGCTACCTCGCCGTCCTCCTCGGCGCCATCGTCTCCGTCGCCCTCGGATGGCTGTACCTCGCCTACGCTGCCGGCGCCGAGACGCTCGCCGCGCGCCACCTCGCCCTGTCGCTGCGCCTGTACGCCGTCGCCGCCCTCGTCGAGCTGCTCGCCGAGCCGTGCTTCGTCCTGATGCAGTCGCGTCTCGAGTTCGGCACCCGCGCCGCCGCAGAGTCTGCTGCCACGCTTGCCCGCTGCCTCGTCGTCTTCGCCGCCGCCGCGCTCTGGGCTGATGCCGGCGTCTTGCCGTTTGCCCTCGGCCAGCTGTGCTACGGCGCCACTTTGCTCGTCGTGTACCTCGTCTCCGGACGGGGCCTCGCCTCGTCGCTCGGCTTCTCTCTGCTTCCTAGGCCCGTGTCCGGCGAGCAGTCCGCGGCGGCGGAGGACTACTGGCTCTCGTACTTTTACCGCCCGACCGTCAGCCTCGCCGCCAGCATGACTGCCCAGGGCGTCGTCAAGCACCTCCTCACGCAGGGCGACACCTTTTTAGTCTCCCTCCTGGCCTCGCCCCAGGTCCAGGGCGTCTACGCGCTCGCCAACAACTACGGCGGTCTCGTTGCGCGCCTGCTCTTCCAGCCCGTCGAGGAGAGTTCGCGCACCTACTTTTCGCGTCTCCTGTCATCATCATCGTCCACCCAAACGCCTGAGAAGTCCTCTGCCAAGACGCCACAGTCCCCTGCCGTGCTCGAGGCCAAGAGCAGTCTCGTGACGCTTTCGAGGCTCTACATGGTCCTCTCCGCTTTCGTCGTCAGCGTCGGCCCCTTTGCCGCGCCGGCGCTGCTCTCCATCGTCGCCGGCAGTCGATGGACAGGCGTCGGCGCCGGCCACGTCCTCGCCACGTACTGTTTCTACGTGCCCTTTCTCGCCCTCAACGGCCTCGCGGAGTCGTTTGTCGCGTCCGTCGCGACCGAGGCCCAAGTCCATGTTCAGTCCGTCTGGATGGGCGCCTTCTCCGTCGCCTTTGCCGCCGCGGCCTACGTCCTCATGCGCGTCTACCCGCTTGGCGCGCACGGCTTGGTGCTTGCCAACATTACAAACATGTTTTGCCGCATCGTCTGGAGCACCGTCTTCATCAGGTCCTTTTTCACGCGACAGGGCGCACAATTTTCCGTCACGGAGGTGTTGCCCGGCTCGACTTTAGTCGTCACTCTGTCGACTTTTGTCATGCTCAGTCGGTTCGACGTCTTTGACGCAAACGCAGAGACACCGGTCCGCACGCTCATCAAAGTCGCCGGCTCGGCACTCCCGCTGCTGCTCATCATGTAAGTCCCAAAGACTGACTTCTTTCGTATTGCTCTTCACCCCAAAACGCCTAAAAACCTTCTATGTACTCGGTGTCTAAAACCCCCCAACAGTGTATACCTCGAGAAGGACTTGCTGCTCGAGTGCGTCCGGACCATTCGCGGTCGTAAATCAGCCAAGTCATGACAACCCGTCAACTCACCTACCCAATCCTCTCACTCGTGACGAGAAACCTAGTCAAACGTAATCTTTGTCGCCTTTTGGGTCATGTCCACGTCCCTGAAGAAGGAGCCGTACATGTCGTGTGCCTTCTTCTTGACCGTCGTGCCAAACTTGAGCAGGTCCTCGGGCACGGGCTGGTTGGCGCCCTTGAGGATATTGATCAACCTGAATTGGCAAGAAATGTGAGTAAACTGCAAGTCCAATGCAAGCGTTACGGATGGTGAGACTTACGAGCCAGAGTGCGTCTTGTCCTGGACTGTGAACAGGGTGATGGCCTTGCCGGTGTTGCCGGCGCGACCGGTTCGTCCGATGCGGTGGACGTAGTCTTCAATCGTCAAGGGGAACTGCGACGGGTCAGTACGGTTTGCCATACAAACGCAGACATGCCACATTTCGGTGGAGAGAGGGCCATGTCCTGGCAAATAAGAGACCACTCCGAGGCAATCAGAAAGACATACCGTGACGTTGATGACAAGCTTCACCTCGGGAATGTCAAGACCACGCGCGGCAACATCCGTAGCTACCAGCACAGGCGTAGCACCAGACTTGAAGGCCTCGAGGCTGCGAGTCCGCTGCTCCTGACGCAAGTCACCGTGAATTCCGCCGACGCGGACGCCCTTGCGGGCGAGCATGCCCTCGACGCGGGTGGCCTCCTTCTTGTAGAGGCAAAAGACGAGAATGCGGTCATTCTTGTGCTTGCCCTGCTGGTGCTCGCGGAGGATCTGCAGCAGACGACCCTCCTTGTCGCGCGGGTCGACGACCTCGACCGTCTGGCTAATGCGCGCATTGGCCTGAAGCTCGACGGCACCTCCGTTGGCAGCCGCGTCGCGACCGCCGCCGCCAATGGTGACTTTAACAGGGTCGACCATGAAGCTGGCGGCGAGCGCCTGTACAGACTGCGGCCAGGTGGCCGTGAACATGAGGGTCTGTCGGCGCTCGCGCGCGGGGCAGCTGCCGAGGATGAGCTTGATGTCGTCCTCGAAGCCCTTGTCGAGCATGCGGTCAGCCTCGTCGAGGACGACGAAGCACGCGCCCGCCAGGCTGACGGTGCCGTCCGACATGAAGTCCTTGAGGCGCCCAGGCGTCGCCACGATGACGTCGCACCCGCGCTGCAGCTGCGCCCGCTGGTCGTCCTTGGACGCGCCGCCAAAGAGGCACACGCTGCGCAGGCCGACGAGCGACGCCAGCTGCGACAGCTGCGCTTGCGTCTGCATCGCCAGCTCTCGCGTCGGCGACACCACGACGGCCCGCGTCACCTTGTTGTTGTTCTTCTTGGAAGAAGAGGCGGCGGCGGACACGGCTTCGACGCACGGCAGGGCAAATGCCATGGTCTTGCCGGAGCCCGTCTCGGCGACGCCAACGGCGTCACGTCCAGATAGCGTAAACGGCCACGAGGCCGCCTGGATAGGCGTCGGCGCTTTAAATCCGGCAAAGGGGGACGGTCGACGCTCGAGAAGGTTCGTCGACGGAAGGTGGTCAAACTCGGTAACCGGTCGCAGGACCTTGCCGTCGGTGCCGCGGGGGTCGGTAACGGTGATTTGGTGCGTCTCCAGGAAGGCATCGATGTCGGCCTGGGGCACATTCGACAGGCTCATCGTCTGCTCATATTTCCCGTTCCCTGCCGTCGTCGTCTCCTGCGTGCCAGCGGCATCCGACTTGTCCTTTTTCTTGTCCTTTGACTTCTTCGACTTGCGCTTCTCCTCGCCGTCGGTCGTCGTGCTCGTCGCCGGTTGCTCAGCGGACTGCTCTTCGGCATCGTCCTCGTTTTCGGGCGTCACTGTTTCTTCCTTTGCGGCCTGCTTGGCCTTTTTCTTCTCCAGCTTTCGCGCCCTCTTGGCCTCCTTCTCGGCCTTGCGCTGGGCCTCGGCATCCGTCGCAGCGTCGACGGCGGGTGCGGCTTCGGCTTCGGCTTCATCGGATGCCTCTTCCAACTTGCGCTTCTTCTCCTTCTTCACCTTCTTGTCCTTCTTTTCGCTCTTGTCCTTCTTCTTGTCCTTCTTCACTTTGGCATCGGTAGCGACTCCGTCCCCGCTGTCGACCTTGGTCTTCTTGGACGGCCTGGCCACCGCCTCGCTCTCGGCGAGCGAGTGCTTCGTAGCTGCCATTGTTAAATGCAATAATCTGGAGTCGAGTAGTTGTATAAGAAACAGACTGCCTCGGGACCAATGCTGTTCAATTACAGAATGATTCACGGCGGTGGGATTGTCGGTGGCGGCGCTATCTTATCCTGCACAGGGAGCTAACCGGAGGGGAAGAAATTTTGGAAAACCCTTTATCGATAAGGAATCGGTATTGAGCCTATGGACCCACACGCCCTTGACATGTCAAAAACCAGGGTCCTCCCAGTCCGTGAAGATATTCAATTACTTTCGGTTCAAACGGACAAGCGATATCACTGCGTTAGACAGTGAAGCATTCTCCCTTTTACAGTCCCCAGACAATTGAATACATCGATTGATTTTGGTTGCTATCGCTAATTACAGCTTCCTATTCTCGCTGATTTTCCAAGAAAATGATACTCTTTACTTCGCTTTCGCCGGGCCACGAGGAATGCATCAAAGAGCCGATTCATCGTCCGCTCACTCCAAAATGCAGCTAGTGATGCCTGGCCCGATTCCGCAGGTAGCGTCATCGCTGTCGTCTTCGGGTTCTGACACTGGCTCGAGATCGACGACTGGGATGCCGCCATACATCTTCAAACGTAGCCAATCCCGATCATTTTCTAGCTTGGAGGCAGTAAAGCGCCTGTCGATGGTCCTTGCAATTTTGTATTCACTCCGATAGTCGCCGAGGACTTCCCATGGAACAAAGAGCTCCCACGTTTCCATGTCCGAGTCCAAATAGACCCTCTGGGCCTCCTTGGTCCGGGCAAACTCCCACCAAGCCGGATACCAACCGGCCTTCTCCCATCCCAGAATGGCTGTGACCATGACCGAACGCGGCTCTCCCGTGGCGCTTCGATATCCAGGGGATGGCTTAGAGACTATGATGTGGCGGGGATGTAGGTTTCCATGAGAAAACACTGGCTGTTCCTCTTCTCCCGACTTGGAAAAAACGTTGGGGAAACGCAAACCGGGCCGTTGCCCTTTGACGTTGAAAAAGAAGTCATTATACGCCTTGACGCTGCGGATCCATACGGTGCTGACGCGACACAGCGTCCCGATATTCCAGCATTTGCCACGTCTGATGGTGCCGAGTCGCGGCACGAAGTCTGTCGTTCCATGGCGAATGCGACGGAGCGTCGCATACATATCACCGATCTCTTTGCAAACGTCTTCCCGTTCCTGGAAGGTCATCTCCAGCCACACGTCCTCGAGAACAAGTCCAGGAGCCCGAGACAAGAACACCTAGTCATGGTCATAGGCATTCAAGGCGCCCAAAACTCGTGGTATTGGTAGTTCTGGTGCACGTGTCGAGACGTACGTCATGTTCTCGAGATCATCTTTGCCCATCTCGTTGGTGATCTTCACGATGACGGATTCCGAGATACCGAGGACGAGTGTTGCGTGCGATGCAGCAATGACCTCTTGTCTTCGTAGCATCATCTGGACAATTCGAGGGGTGAAGAAGTAAGGAAAGGTCGGCAGCCGAGGATTGTGGGGTCTGGAGCTTTGAGGCCAAACGGACTGTATAAACTCTGGATCGAGCGGATATATGGTTTTGGCACCAAACATGGGCGGATTGGGCACCTCATCAAACAGTCTTTCAGGGCATGAGCGCAAGCTAGCCACAACCTGCCGTCGGCCAAGCTGCTCTACCACATCGAACGGCCTTGGATCATCGCAGGTTTTACTTCGATAATAGCCGCTCATTTCATGAGTCGAGCCCACGAAGTAATCCTCAGGGTACATCCTGAAAAGGTCGCATGGCTCCGAGTACACCTAATATGACGGCTGCATGATTAGTGAGGATAGTGTAGCGACACGGACGCACTCTCTGTAAATGATGATGAAAATGATGGACTGTATTTTTCGATGCGATTCATGGAATGTTTGGCAGCGAGGCTGGCTAGATATAGACGCGTCGTGCAAGAGGCCAGCAGGTGAGCCTTCCTCGGTGAGACGATACACCTGGAACTGCAACATGTGGCAACCGGCATCAAACATTCTTGTCCTTTTGAACAAGAGCCCTGCCTTTTTTCCATCTCCCTCGCGACGTCTGAGAATCGGCATACCGAGTAGGCTCTTGTTCGCTCCCACGACTGCCTCGCCTCGCGTGATAGCAGAGTGATGTACGGCCAATGCTCTGGCATCTCACACCTCGCACATCTTGAGGCGTGCGACATCAGGAAAGCTGTCAAACTGCCTGCACGAGACCCATTGCGCGATGGAAAGCCGGTTCCACTGTGGTGTTGTCAGCCTGGCGCCCGGTTGCACGGGAGCACACACGACTTCCCAGTTGGAAAGCCGGATGGAGAAAGTCGAAGGGCACTTTCAGGCGGCCGGTTCGACAACGAAACAAACGGCACCCGTTTGACTCGCGAGTGCAAACTCTGCCTTGCCCCAAGTTATCTCGAGGCCCACCCGCGCCGATATGGAGCATGGAGCGCTATGCGTCGTTGGCCTCGTCTGTGAGCGCACTGGCCCATGGATTTCATGTCCACAAGCTTGCCGCCGTCAGAGATCGAAAAGTCCAGCGAGAACTTGAGCCCACAGCTCGTAGTTTTTCAACTCGAGTCTGCCCGGCACGATTCAAGATGAACCTGTGTGCGGTCGAGTCCCGCCAGGACATGTACGGCCTGGGCATCAGGCTCTCGTCTTACGTGCAATGGCTGGCTGCCATTGCGTTTCAGCAGAGGGCGCTTAAGTCGCTGCCGGCCATACGGGTGCTGGGAATGCTTCTGTCCGGGGGCATCACCATCGGCCTGCTCGCCCAGGTCATCCACGGCCGTCTCGATCCAGCCGCCATATACACGCTGGTTCTGCTCGCAAACGGTCCGCACCTGTTTCTCGTCCCAGTCTACGCCTGGCGAGTGGTGACGTGCTGCGATAATCACTGGGACCTCCTCAGGATTTACAAGGCGGATCACCTTCGCATGTTTCGCGTCCTCAATTATATGCAGGCGCTGACGGCTTCTTCGCTTGGCGCCTGGTTCTACACGACGCATCTGCCGAGTCTTCGCAGGGACTGTCAGCAGTACGGCTTTTTTTTCGGCCAGGCAAGACTCGACGAAAACGCTGTACTGGCGGCTTTCAACGCGATGCTGTTCTTGCTCATCGATGGTGTTTGCATCATGATTGCCCTATCGAGGGTGAACGGATGCTGGTGGATGAAACGGCGTTCGCGAAAACGGCGCCTCAGTCGCAAGCGCTTGAGGTACGTAATGTTGCTTGTAAGAAAATGAGGAGTCAGTCATTCATCAGAAACGTCATGTGAAAATAGGTCACATCGAAGACACTTGCGCAGGGCGCACACAATGTCCAGCATCTGCGTCTTCACACTGCTAGCCGTCGCCATCGAGTTACCGCTCAGGTGGAATCAGCTTTCGGATGTTGATCGACTAGACACGAGCGCGCAAATTATTCCGCTAGTGGTGAGCGTCGGCATCGTGGTTCGGACGGCTTTTCTCGACATTGCCGAGTTTGTAGACGAAGAGGAAAAGCCAACAAAGGCAGCTGCAGGTCAGCAGCCAACAGCCCCGGTAGTAGAGCAACAGCAGTCGGTCACTGAATTGCCGCGAGAATTGCCCAAGGTGTATAGAGGACAGGGTATCGCTAGGAGTCCTAGGACTGTGTGAGGCTGGCTGAAATGGTAACGAGATCTTGTGAGCTGGCGAGAGCGATTTATGTGTATGAGCCTTTGCGTGAGAGGGATTTGTATATTAACGACTATAAGACTGATGAAAAGATGACGTTCAATAATGCGCATGAGTCTTTGACTTTGAGAAGCGACAAACTGTGTCGTCTTGAAGAGTGTTGTGCTGGCCTATTTGTATGAATAGCCAAGAGACAACAGCCACTTGGAGCTCTTCAGCTTTGAACCCCACTTATCCATCTTATCTTATCACTCCTTAACTCCCCCCACCTTTAACCACACGGCAGTGCCCCACAAATTCCATCTCATCCTCCGCCGCCCCGCAGCGACATTTCGGCGGGCCGGTGAAGCAAAGTAAACATTCAAACTTGAAATAGTCACGACACTCAGATCAACAACCTCCCCCTCTGTCACCCTTTTCTCAACTCGGACCGACCCACGCGCCTCGCCCATTCATTCAACTCACCCAAACCCGCGACCACGACATGTCGTCCAAGGCGCCGCCGCCGACGTCCAAGGACAAGCCGAGGGAGAAGAAGAAGTCGGATGACAAGGACAAGGACAAGTCCAAGGTGCACAAGCTCTCGCTCAAGGGTAGCGCCCGTCTCGTCGCCGAGTTTGTACGTTTCTCCCTCTCCCTCTCCCTCTCTTTTGCTAAGTTTTGAAATCGGCGTTGCGCTTTAATGAGAAAAAGACGCTGTAAAGACTGACAGCTTATGATTTTATAGTTTCAATACTCGATTCACACAATCTTGTACGAATGCTCCCCCGGGACAAAGCACTTTTCCCACGAACGATTGCGCACGACGAGATGGACGAATAATAGGCTAACTGAGGCGTAAACCCGCGATACCAGGTTCCAGCGCGGCGTATATCCTGCCGAAGACTTTACAGCGTACGTCCAACCTGCCTCCGTCTGAATCCTGCATTGCAGGGAAAGGAGAAGCACTCTCCCTACAAAACCCGATCCTTGCGGCTGACATTGTGTAGCGTCAAGAAATATGGCCTCAATATGCTCGGTACGTTTCGGCTTCCCTCTAAAGGGGCCTGCGACAAGCCTAGACCGATCGCCTCTAACACGCTCCCCTCTCTTGATAGTCTCGGCCGACGACCAGGTCAAGGCGTACATTAAGCGGATAATGTCGCAACTCGACAAATGGATGGTCGGCGGCAAGATTTCGCGCCTGGTCATCGTGATTACCGACAAGGACACGGGCGAGCACGTCGAGCGATGGCAATTCGATGTTTGTCTCCCCCAGATCCCCCCCCCCTTGAAGTCTCTCTCAAGACCTCCCAGAGAGCGCTGCCGTCCACAGTTCATCGCTTCTCTCTCTCTCTCTCTCCTCATCTCGCCTGACCCATTCCCCCATGACTAGGTACAAATCTCCCAACCCGCACCGAAATCCAAAACAAGATCCAAACCCGTTCCCGGCAACGACCAAGAAAACGCCTCAACATCATCTTCCTCTGCTGCTGCTGCTGCTGCTGCTGCCGCGGCGACTGAGCCGGAAAAGACAGAATCCGAGATCCAGTCAGAAATCGCCGCCATCTTTCGCCAAATCACCGCCTCCGTCACCTTCCTCCCGCAGCTCAGCGGCGACTGCACCTTCAACGTGCTCGTCTACGCAGACGCCGACAGCGACGTCCCCGTCGAGTGGGGCGACTCGGACGGCAAGGAGATTGCAAACGGCGAGCACGTCCAGCTGCGCGGCTTCAGCACCGCCAGTCATCGCGTCGATACCCTCGTCAGCTACCGCCTCGGTGACTGAGAGCCCTCCCCCCCTCCTCCTTCTTCTTCACTCCGCCGCCCTGACTCCCTGTGACTCTCTCTTCCCCGCTCTCGCGCTCTCTATCGACCAATCTCTGGCCAGAAACGCCGTTGGAAGGAAGAAAAAAAGGCACCGATTTGATGCTTGATCCTATATACATACACACATGGATACCTCCAAAGAGGCATAAGTTGGCTCAGCGTTGAGCCCATCATGCAGACACAAACCAAGCAAGTATGCAAAGAGTGCGGCAGTCGGACATTCACGCCGCAAGGTCTTGAAAATCACATCATCGAGACGGTCAAGGTCCCCGAAATATTGGCAGGTAGTCACAGCTACTCCAACATCTGTGTACATCTATACTCCCGCTACGCGAGGTCTTACAGCCTCGCCTCTCTAGGCCTTGCACACCCACAAGGCATCTCAGCCGCAAGCAAGCCGCGGCACAATAACTCTATACGTTCCCGCTCCGTTCATCTCATCATCGTCATGATACCCCGTAATCGCGTGCCGTCTTTTCACTGAATCGTGACGCATTTCCCCATCTTCATCGTGAGACCGCTCCACGCAGCCGCCATAAACTCCAATCCCGACACTTTAGGACCATGGACTGAAAGGAGTCCATCTGTCCGCTTCTATGTTCGTTTGAAAAAGTACACGTACGCAAACTTGCGCATTTCCTCAACGTCGTACGCCTCAACAACCTTTTCGTCATTGAAAAGCACCCATCGCGATCCTTGGCCCTCGAGCTGTTTTCGGATAAAGGCGACATAGTGGCTATATGTTATTAGCATAACAGTCTCTATCTTCCCGATTCGTTCAAAGACCTACCCTGCATGGATGCTCGTGCCTTTGTGGCAGACAATAGACTGCAGCTGAAAGTTGGCGGGAAGCGTAGCACTGCCTGCAGGCTCCTTTGACTTCGGCTCCTCGTCCTCGGCCATATCGACGTCGTCCGGATGGCTGAAGAGCCATTCCACGGCGCGCTCCATGTCGCCGCCCGTCTCACGAAGAGCCTTTTTGGCATGCGCAGGCCCGAAGCCCATGGCCCCTAGCATCTCAATCTTTTCGGGATCAGCGCCAGCCCCCGAGGCAGCACCCTGGCCGCTGAGATCCAATGGCGCGTCAATGTCGGCATCTTCCATATGTGCAAAGAGCCATTCCATGGCAGCGTTGGCATCCGAGTTTCCGGTAGCGTGCAACGCCTTTTCGCAGCGATTGCGAGGAAAGCCCATGGCCTCGAGTTGAGCAATAGCCGTGGCTTCTGGGATGAATGCAGCAGCCTGAGGTTGGGGTTCGTCGGGCAAGAGTTCCTCTGACGACTGGTGGCCCTTGGACAGATAGCCGTCCAAGGAGAATTGCTTATCAGGAACGATGACGGGGACGTCGACCTTGATCGGTACCCAGTTGACAACCGTCATCTTCCGCGCATTGACGACCAAGACATCGGGGAACGTCTTGAAGAGGGACTGTTTCGTATATCCCTCCTTGCTGCCGCAAGCCGAGCAGGTCAGGTCGACTTTTTCGGCAGCCGTCAGATTATCAAGACACTCCTTCAAAGTCACAGGCTTGTACTTGTCGGCTGCACCATCGGCGTCTCCATCTGATGGTGGAAGCTTCTCGAGCGGCACATCGATGAAGATGCTGTCCTGCTCGTTGGTGCTATACCTAACCTTGTGGCATCCCGTGCACTGCACGCGCTGTTCCAGCACAAATCGAAAAGGAGCAGTGGGATCTTGTAGGTCACCGTGTTGTGATCGGGAAATGAGCTTGAATAGGTGTTGTAGAAGCTCAAAGGCGTCCTGCTGTCGCATGGTCGAAAATTCTTCGTGACCGCGTCCGATGAGATGCTTGAGCATTGCAGGCGCGAGTCCTTTCTGATGACTGACGCCAGCCTCGGAGCTCATGCTTTCGTCAGGACGAGAGTATCGACCTGATAGTAAACCATCGGCCACTTTTCGCAGTTGAGTCTCGAGATCCGCAGCTGGTTCTTGCGTACGAGGCAAGGCGTCACTCGGGCGATGGTAACGTTGCTGAAATGAGGGAATGTCAAAGAGGCACTGTACGATACTCGCGAGATAGCAGCTGTTGCCGAGATTCTTCAGGCCAGTAAGGCCGGGGCCAAACAGCGGCTTCAACTCTTTGCCGTCCTCGGTCGTCATGCTAAAGTCCCATTTCAGATTCTGCTCGATTTGCATCTCGGTCAAGCTCTTTTCCGTCTTTTGACGCTCAGCCAGCATGATACCCCAGTGCGCGAGGTGCTGGCCCAGGTTATCATCGATGCGCTCGTCATCACACTTGTAGCAGTAGACATCAGCGGTGCCCTCGGGAGTGATTGAGCCGAGCTTGACGGCGACCCCGTGGCCAGACTCGTTGGAATGGCTGAGGGCGTGCGAGTTTCCGTCCACGCCGCCCATTTGCTTGCGGCCGCATCCCAAATTGCCGCAGTCGAGACACAGCCACAGGTTCTCCCGCAAGTCGCAAGCGGTGCAGTGGCCGAGCTCGCCCTGCTCAATCTTGCGGGAGCTGTGCTGCTGCATGAGCAAGATGTGCTCGCAACTAGTCAGCTCTTGCTCCCAAGCCTTGACCTCCTCCTTGCGAGCAAACGTATTCGCCTTGAGAACCCCGTCGATGACCGGAGCAAGCCTTGCGTCGGCAACGTCAAGTTGGGTATTACACTCGAGGCATTTGGCGGCGAGAGCGGTATCGTATCGGTCCTCGTCGGTCTCGGCGGCAATAGCCAGCTTGGACATTTTGGCGGGAGGTTCATCCCTGACGATGGTCTTGCGAGTCCGTCGAATATTGAGGCTCAAGGGGTGCTGCCAAAGGCTGCTGTGGAGCTTGTTGTGCGCCCTGTCGCCAGCGCAGCCGCCATTGAAGCATTGTAGACAGACATCGAGACCAGTAGAGTCATCCTGAAGGAGGAGATGAGTCTCGGGACAAGTTACTTCTGCAATGGCGGACTTACGATGGAATCGAAGCATTGCGTGCAGTCTTCACGGTAAACGGATTGGGTCGGCTTCGGTGGGGAGAGACCTGGACAGGGTGACACACGTCAACCAAGTAGCTTCTCGTGCTGGCTGAACGTGCGTACCTGGGCCAAGACTGTCTAGGTGAGGGCACGCCATGACGGCGGCAGAAATCTGTAGGAATGGGGATGGTTGTTGGAGTCGGTATCCGTTGGGCTAGGCAAGCAGCCACAGGCAGTTTGCGACCAGAAGCCGTGAAACGATGTTGAATGTGTGAGTGGTTTGATGTGAGCACAAAGGTTCGTAACAAGCTCGTGCCGTTGGTTGGCGGGATTATTGTTGAGATGGAGGCAGCGTGACGAGATGGCGGCAGATGCAGGAGAAGAGGAAGAAGTTAAGAGTGAAGAAGCTCTTGCGTGTCTCGGGCTAATAATGTCACCTTTTGCTGCAGCACCTGAAAGTAAGCGGGGCAGGGGCGGGGTGCAGCTCTTTCGATAGCGGGGGGTCAGACGGCGCAGATAAAGCTGCGAGAAATAATTTGGAGCTCTTTTTTGACACCCTCTCACTCGGGACTCTGTCATTCTGATAGGTAAATAAAATTGTAAATACTCGGTGATGCCCTCTTCTGCCTCCATCACAGCAGTTGAGTAATATGACTTTCTTTGCACACTCACAACGAATCATTCATAGCCACACTGAAAAGTCTGAATAAACTTATCATGCAGTCATGTAAGAATTACTTTGAGAATGCTCTCGCAGCACTTGATCATTGGTATAAGTGAACCTCATCTTCAACTTGAAGTTGTTATCGGACTGCCATCAATGATCAACAGCAATCATAGCCAAACCAATGCTGCTTTGACTGAGCATACGCAAATTGGACCATGTAGAAACAAGCTGGAATGTCTCAACATACTCACGAACAAGGACTCAAGAAGCATGAAGATTTCCTCGAGCTTTCACATACTCGATCCCCGTGTTGATGAGCAGAGTTCATGGCAATGCCACTTTTCAGGACAAACATGAAATCTACGTCCAAAGGCCATGTTAGCTTCGTCATTGCCTGTTCAATGTGCAAATATATACGTAGAACAAACCTTTTCTTTACGTTCCAATATTTAGAAATCTGGCCTTTTCTTGACAAGAAAAGGCTTGACCTGTCCCGCGTCGCTCGTTCCGATCTTTGCTTCAATGCCAAACCAAATCAGCCAATGCCCAAATCACGAATCTCGCCAAATCAGTCACCATGAAATTCCTACTCGTCATCTTCCTCGCCGCAAGTCTAGCACTCGCCCTTCCCAACCCAGGCCTCGTGAAACGAGACGAAGGAGAAAACGAACCCGAATGCAAGAAGGGCGACAAGCATAAGTGCAATTGCAAGCCACAGCCACAGGGTCCCGGGCTACATTACACAAAGCTCGTGGTCGGTAAGCCATGGCATCACCTTGAAATGCGGCTCAGACAGGCGCATGAGTATCACCGCAAGAAGAAAAAGCATGAGGAGCTGTGGAGGTGGTGCATGGAAATGCGTAGACAGCATGACAAGCAACGCAAGCAACGCGAGAAGGAGGGCGAGGAACACGAAGAAAGCGAGGAGTACGAGGAACACGAGGAACAAGAGGAGGGACAAAGAGAGGAACGCAGAAAGGACCGAAAGAAGGGACGCACATGCAAGAAGGGACGCACCTGCAAGAAGGGACGCAAGCAGCGAGTGCAGGAACAAGAGGAGGAACGCGAGGCCTTGTACGTGGACACTCACAACGACGAGGACGTGCATTTAGCCGTCGACTCATGATGGACGAATCTTGAGCGGCCAACATGGAGAAACAAAGACCTCAGCAGCAGGTCATGACGGGTGGATCTCGAGCGGTTAACATCAATCGGAGCAACGAAAACCTCGGCAGCAGTGGAAGGCCGAGGAATGTCATCATGTTATCTTGGTTCTCTTAGCCTTAAACATCCTCGGCTTGATGCACAGCAAGGGCGCCAACAACAGAGATATTCCATCATGGACAACAGGCTTGGAAAGGGGAGGCGGTTCAGGGGTTTGGACATTTAATTGCGAATCAACGGATACTGTGAACCACATTTTGACGGAATCACATTATCAATACTAATAAGTCATGTTCAGACCTTTACCATATTTGCCTATTCTCATCCGTAGTTCGTACCATGCTGTTTTCCCTTACCTCCCGGTTCGGCCGTGGGTTCATCGGCTCCGGGCCAATCCGGCATTCAAAACATGAATTTAATCCAGGGGGTAAAAACCATTGAGGAAAGCCGGACATTCCCCCATCGAGATTTCCCATTGACAAAGATGGACTAGGGCGGCTGCAAGATGACCTGCATGTGAATGTCCAGTCTCGCGTCACCACACGGAGTCTGCATCAGACCAACATCAAGATGCAGTCTTGTCTTGGACTTTTCAACGCACCACGGTGGAGCTATCCTCCGGATCCATGACGTCGGACCGGATCTTGGCCCCCCCTTTGGTTGGTACCCCTCAGTCGTCATGGACCCGTCAGACGATTCTAGGATAATATTTGTAGTGATGAAGAGGGGTAGAGATGCATAGGTTGTGCGACGGCGCGTTGAAGCCGGTATAAGTGAGAAGAGGCTCGATTCACTTCTATACCCTTCGAGCCCCCTATTGGAAATCAGACATCAACATCGTAGGGTCTCATCCACATCTATATCGCAATGGCTTCTCAAGCAGCATACGCCGCCGAAAAGGCCATTGGCCACGACGATAATGCCGTGACGCGACAAGACGTGTCGGACTATAGCAAGACTGTTTCGAGCGAGACCATGAAGGCCCTGGTCTGGAAGGCAAAGAACAAGGTCGAGATGGGTTCGTTTCTTGATCATGCTCAAGTCTTCAAGTTGATAAACAAGTTTCCAATACTAACTCATCAACGTCTTCAGCCGACGTTCCTCGCCCCAAAATCATCGAAGACCGCGACGTCATCCTCAAAGTCACGGGCAGCACCGTCTGCGGCTCCGACCTGCACCTCCTCCACGCGGCCGTCGTCGAGATGAAGAGCGGCGACATCCTGGGCCACGAGTTCTGCGGCGTCGTCGACGAGGTCGGCCCGGCCGTCGGGGCCGCCGTAAAAGTCGGCAAGCGCTACGTCGCCTCGTTCCAGATTGCCTGCGGCGACTGCTTCTTCTGCAAGCAGAAGCTGTCGTCGCAGTGCGAGCGGACAAACTCGAACACCCTGGAGAATGCAATGTACGGCGGCCGGACTGCAGGCATGTTTGGGTACTCGCACTTCACCGGTGGCTTTGCCGGCGGCCAGGCCGAGTATGTGCGGGTGCCGTATGGCGATGTGAATCTCCTCGAGATTCCAGACGACGTTCCCGACGAGAAGGGTCTGTCTCCTTTTTTGCCCCCTTGTCTCAGCATCCGTATCTCTTCATGACTCTTTGTGTATACAGTCTGGACTGACTTACACCATCAAATCTAGCCCTCTATCTCTCCGACGTGCTGGCGACTTCCTACAACTGCGTCAAAGACACGGCCGTCTACGAAAACGACCAAGTCGCCATCTTTGGCGCAGGCCCCATTGGGCAAATGTGCGGCATCTTTGCCCTCGGCGAGGGCGCCAGCAAGATCATCTTCGTCGACCGCGAGCCCCGTCTCTCCTTCATCGAAAAGCACTGGCCGGCCGCGCAGCGCGACAAGCTCGAGCTCGTCGACTTTAGCAAGCTCTCGCACGGCGCCACCACGACTAAAGAAACGGTCGTCAGTCGGCTCAAGCAGCTGTGCGGCGGACGCGGGCCCGACGTCGCGCTCGAGTGCGCCGCCGGCGAGTACGCAAAGGGCTGGCTGCACTGGCTCGAGATGGCGACGGGCATCGAGACGGACACGAGCGAGATTCTCAATGAGATGATTGAGGGTGTTCGCAACTATGGCCGCTGCGGCGTGACGGGCATCTATGTCGGATATGTAAGTTTGAATCTTTGTTTCCTCTCATTTCCTCTTGCTTCCTCAGAATTCACGTCGCGTTGTGTTTTCACCGCATAAGCCATCATGATACTCTTGGTTTTCCTACTAACTTGAATGTTTCCCTAGACAAACCACTTCAACATTGGCTCCCTCATGGAACGCGGCATTCGCCTCATCGGCAACGGCCAGGCCCCCGTCCACAAGTACTGGGAAGAGCTGCTGCGCATGATCCAAAAGGGCGACCTCGACCCGATGCAAATGGTGTCGCATCGCGTCCGCCTCGAGGATCTCGACAAGGTCTATTACAAGTTTGAGGCCCGCGACGAGAGCATGCAAAAGATTTTTGTCGAGACCAAGTTTTCCTTTCCGGCCGCGCCCGATTGTCCCCCGCTCAAGACTTATTGATACTATCATCTGAGGCGATGGCTTGTGACCGCCTGGCTATGTATATATGCCTTGGCCTGTATATGATGGGTGGAATGAGTTACTACAATGATGGATATGACGGGTACATGAGCGGACATGATGTTGATAATAATTCAAGGTGTATATATATGAAGCATTGAATTGAATCGAGTATAAAGCTTGTAGCCATGTTCTTGGCTATGTTTTTGAGTAGAGACATATATTGTAGCATCAAGACAAATCCGAGAACACTCATCTCATCACCTTCTCATCCAAACTCTCCACTCTTCACACTCAAGCATGTCGAAACTCTCCCATCACATCACAAACCATCGAATCGGCTGGCTCAAAGTATCAACACCTCAATGGCCACAATATATATGTGTATTCATATTGGCGAATCACTCATTCTCCCCTCCCTCACCGCACCCCGAACACTCTCGGCAGCGGCGTCAAGCCCAACGTCCCACAACAACAGCCTCACCTACCACGGCCGCACTTATTCCTCCGACGTGCTTCGCCGAGTCCCCTGCCTCAGCAATACTCGACGTGAAAAAGAAAAGTCCAGACCTTTCCCCCCGTACACTCTTACCCTCGCCACGGACAAATAGCTGCGTGAGAAGAAACAGACTCCAACTGTGAGCTTCGAATCTCAATCTACCTTCAGATGCCTCAAAGATGGCCTCGAGTCCGACTCCGGACCTCCCTTAGCATATGATCCCCTAATATATCCACTCCCGCACTCGCATCCCCAAGTCACCCGCAAGCCAATGCCCATACAGTACTCCGTACTTCGTAGTCTGTCCCGATCTCGGCAAAATGACCCAGTGGCACGCGACACCAACTTTTCCCGAAGCACTCGGGTGTAACACGCGGAAAGGCGCATTTGCCAGCGGGGGGGAAAAAGAGGGTAAGACGAAAAGAGAGGATTCGGAAGCGTCGCGGACTCGGCTGGCAAATCAGAGACAAAATAGGAAGCGCAACGCTGTCATTGATCAAATGTATTCATCCCTCTCTACCTGGCTATATTGCCTCGCTTCTCCGGCCTCTCGAGCAAAGCACATTGGCCCTTGACATTTCCTGCCAAGACCCGAATCATTTTTTTGGTTAACCTCTCCCCATCGCTTCCACTGATGCACGCTTCAAGGGGCCACCCTCTTCCCAAATTTTCTGACTGGCCGGCCGACTCTGCACCCCCTAGTCGCCTCGCTCCAGCG
The DNA here is from genome assembly GCA_000472125.2 of Hirsutella thompsonii MTCC6686. Lineage (NCBI taxonomy): Eukaryota > Fungi > Ascomycota > Sordariomycetes > Hypocreales > Ophiocordycipitaceae > Hirsutella > Hirsutella thompsonii. The sequence continues at coordinate 42,681 of APKU01000205.1, read as the reverse complement.
CGGGAGCATGGAATCCATGAAACCCCAAGGCTATGGGAAAATCTGCATCCGCTCTTCCCAATTCCGCCATCGTTTTCGCGTCCAGGCACAATAGATACGACGTCTGTGCTGTGCCGTCTAGAACGACGCTCAAGACGACGCCGTCATCCTCATCTATGCCACCCGGCCGGGGCACGAACACGGGCTCGCCCGGCGTGTGGGCTCGCGGTCCACTCCAAATCGTGGCCTGACGCGTCTCCAGATCGGTCTTGACAATAGAATCCATGAAAGTGCTGAGTCCGCGATTGTTCATCCCGTACACGTAGCGGTACGGACGCCCTGCTCGGCCGGGGTGGATGCTTGACAGCTCACCCGAGTGCGGGCTAGCGATGGAGAAGACTTCTTCGGCAGTAGCCGAGGTCGCCTCCGCACGGCTTTGAGGACCGGTCGGCATCCTGAATCGGTAACGCACATGGCGACTGTGCGATGTCTTGTACCGACCGTCGTCGCGGAACTGCTGCATCGCGTCGTTGCGATCTAGGATGACGTCGTAGTACAGTCCGGCCATAATGTCCGCGTTGTCGTACATGGTGTGGTCCAGGCAAACGTCTGTCCGCTTCTCGCCCGTCTCGTCCTTAACGTGCTCCTCGAAGGCATTTACCGAATGAAAGAAGAAGGCAGCCGGGGTAGAGAACCGGGCAACCATGCCCGCACCATGCTTGCGGTCAATAACCACCCACTGACACCGACAAGTTGCATCAAAGGGCTTGATAGAATCAAGTAGATTCCTCTCCCACATAATCTTCATGCCGCTCCAGCCAAAGTGTGTCGACGGTATGCAGATGACGACGTAGTTCTCCGTCAGGAAGAAGCTATGCATGTACGCCGCAGGTAGGTCAGGCTCCGAGATGGTGGCCAGAATGTGCGTCTCGCCAGTGGACGCATTGACACGAAAGACGCGATAGGTCGCCGTCCGCCCCAGAGCCAGGTTATAGTTGAACCAATCGCCAGTATCGGGGTCCTTCTGGGCGTGGGCACAAGACAATACCCCTTGAAGCTGGGGGTGCAAGTGCTGCTGGGTCGCGAAGCCCAATGGCTCCAGGGTGTCGGGGTCTATCGCCTGTAGGGCACAGTGGTCTGTGCTGATGGAGATGCTGTTGACTCCCGTGCGATGGCCGCTCTTGGGATTCGAGGGCGTGTTGGTTGGCAGACCCGGGAAGTTCGGCAGGCAAGCGACATTGTTGTTCAACTGACGCGGAACGAAGAAACTCATAAGCTTCGCAAAGATGCCTATGCAAGGATCGGCCCTCTGACCAAACGAGGTGCTCGAGCGCCAGCCAGTCTTCTTGATCTGAGCCACGTGGTCTTCGGATTGTCGGCGAGAAGAGTAGATGACAATGGTCCCTTCATCTTGGCATTCACTGCCGCTAGCCGAGGCGATGATTTCAAACTTGTGAGTGTGTGCGAAGCCGTCGAACCAATGTGACACGTAATGGGTCCCTCTAGAAGTATTTTCGACGCTGCTCTGACCCGGTCCAGTGCGGTACAAGGTCCCAGCTGCCCAGATAGGAATTGTTCCCTGGACGCGAAGCTTCAGCGGCCCTCTGTGCTCCTCAAGACCCTCAAACTGGGGCGTGTGTCAGCAACGCAGAGAAAGAGACATCTTCTTCGTCACGGCTTCAAAGACCGGGCACTCGGCAGGCTTTGGGGAGGAGCTTACTCCTGCGTGGTTGGGCCAGTCTTTCCACGATTCGTTCTCAATGTTGCAGATAGTCCTCTTCCTATCTTCACCCTCGTTCTCGACGGTGCGCTGGAGCACGCCTGTGCTGTTGAGATCCATGTTCATAAGGTTGTGGAGGTTGAAGTCTTTGAGGCAGAAAGCGAGCGGTGAATTGCAAAGGCACAGAAGTTTCTTGATCTGGGTGCGCACATGCTCACCCGCTGCCCGGCCACGTTGATGGGAAACAGTGAATCAAGATGCAGAACGAAGTGTTTATGTGTGCAAGGTGATGCGAGTCTGATGATCAAGATTGGCGACTTTGAGTCGCTCCTCGCATCTGGCAGCTGGCAGCTGGCAGCCGGTCAGGTTCTAGCTCGTGGAGTCAATCCTGCTCCACGCTTCTGAGCAGCTTCCGACAGCTGGCGATGCTGGCCGCCCGCTTGACAGAGCGGTCGAAACAAGATTCTCAAAGGTGCCGAGGCACAGTCCGGCGTGGTCACACGAAAATGATCTTTGAGAGCTTTGTGCTATCCGAATGCCGCTGAGTAAAAGCCAACCTTCGTCTGGCTCGCTCACCCTTGACGATGGCTCTAAAACATTGACCGCGGCGAGAGCCAGCAGGCGACTCTGAGTTCGAGTCGCTGGTCGGTTGAGTGGCAAACGGTGAGTTGCCTATCTCATGGCTAATTTGATCGCACCTTGACCATTGCACGCGCATTCGTTCCATCTTCGGGAGGTCAGAGGTCGCAGGCTGTCCCATTACACTAAGATACTGGTTCGGGCCGGCATCGTTTCGTACGACAAGCGACGATGGGCACGAGTCCTTGCTTGGAAGTGTTGGGTCGCGTCGCCAAAATAGTCGAAGGCTACAGCGCGTGGCTCAGCGGGATGCGAATCCTCGAATATGGCTCCCAGAGTCCATGAGCTGGCGCACCAGCCTTTGACAAGCTGTTCCGAACAACGAGGAGGTTATCGTGATCATGGGTTTGGCATCGCAGCTTCCGGTTTGCCCAAGACTGTGCGCACAAAAGGCACCGCGCTCCATATATATGCCCATGTGGTTATTCCGTCAGAGTCCATCTATCCACCAGGTGGTTCCGTACAGCGGCACACTACTTTCTGAGCGAGTCTGAAAGGAGTAAAGAGCATCAAAGGTTTTAGCCAACAGATCAGTACCAGCTTCAGTGCCACGATTCCCCCTCACTGAACCTGTCGTTGCCAGTGCGCTTCGAGATTGCTCGACGTGGATATACGCCATGCCATATTTAAAGTGGATGCCGTTTGCCCATCCCAAAAGGGAAGAACAAAAGAGCGACATTCAGCATATGCCAGCTGCATATTTCGACCGTGTGAAGAGGAAAACAACATGATCAAGTGCAATAAGATGAGAATTCTGAAAGGCTCTTGACCGAGAGGCTCATATCTTTTCGATGTTTATGTACTCGATCAATCGGTAAGATATGCGCCGGCAGCACGGTACGCGCAACGATGATCCGGAACAGTCGTATGTAAGGTGCTTATTGCGGATGACTCAAGGTACACTGCAGGTCATAATGCCGGTTCCCATCTTTTCCGGGCCTCTTGCTCTGCTGCCCACTGCGACTGGACGTGTCGATTGGCCATCCCCGTGTCTGTAGGTTCCGAAGTACAGCAGTCGTCGTGACCTCTCACAGAACACAATCGTGAGACGACATGCCTCAAGGCCCAGCTTCTCACGGCTTCGCTGATCCTGCCAATGCTGAGAACAGACGCCTATTGAAAAGACGCAAGTTCCCAGTCGAGCAACGCCGACATCAGGTGTATGGCTCGCCATACAAGAGAGCCATTTGTTAAGGACGCGAATACGTCATGAGAGAGTATTGCGCGGGTCTCGATCTTTGCCAGATTGTGCAGATGCGCATCTCATGACGGAAAGACTGAGGGGTCGGCCAGGAAATCGTCAATGGCTCTTTTACGAGCCTTGCCGAGAGAAACAAGATTAACTTCGGCGTCATCCTGAGAATCCGTCGGCAGTTCACCGATTCGGCCGGCGACTCTCGCCAAGAGGAAACGCATCTTCTCCAGCTCGGTCTCGACTGGCCCATTGCGGGAGATGAGGTTTTCTTGAATGCCAGATCCGGAATCACCTGCAGTCGCAAAGGGCTCAACAGCTGTCTTCAGTCGACGAAGCCTCTCAGTTCGCTGCCTCAAGAGCTTGCGTCGCTCACTCAATTGCACGAGCCGAGAGACAGCATCCACGTATCGCCTTGCCTCCATTGGGAAATCGGCGACATCTTTATCAGAAGGCCAGGACGCAGGTAGGGACTCAATGACGGAGTCCTCGGCTGGAAGCCCAACATCAGTCGCGAGATCTTGATCTGTGAAGGGGCCGGTTCCTTTGCTGAGACTAACCAAGATCAAGATCCTTCCAAACGGCACCATTTACCTCTCCCTCAGCATCGACCTTCCGGTCTGCTTCGCGCGAGTATGCGCTGCTAATCTGTTCCGCGACGTGACGATTCGCCTGCGGAGCATAGACCCGACGACAATGCTGCTGAATCGTCTGGCTCAGCGTGAAAAGAACGTCATCCAGAACTGAGGCTGGGATCGGGTGTTCAGACGCGTTATTTGCTGTTCGCCATGCTTCAGAAGGCGTGGGCGGATGAGCGAGTAGGTTCGTCTGAGCGGCGAGGAACGCCTGCTTCAAAGAGACTATCGTGGGCGACGCTGTGGACGCTGACATGGTTCGATTGAGAGACTGGTGGTAAGACAACTGCGAGAGAATTAGTCGCGTCAATCGCGGTGTTGAACCGACTGAACTACTTACTGTACATTTCGCAATTGGCACTGTAGATGAAGTGGGTACTTCGTATCGCGATGCGATAATTCAGGGCCCCATGACGACAGCGGGGTGTTAAGCTGCCACTTGATCGTACAGTGCGCAAGTCTGCCTCATAATGGCACTTTCCCTGTCTGCGACACAATCATAATGCGATTCGAGGTTCATCAAATTTCCAATCAACAACGGCGCCAGCATATGCAACACTTTCCTTTTAGAAACATCTTGTCAAAATCATGCTCAGGCGTTATATGTCAATAAATGTGGCGGCTTGTCTCTGCCAGATCGACCGGTCCATTCATCGCCGGCCGCGGACGGAGCTTGATATCAGACAGAGAGAGGTCGGATCAAAAATGCCGAATGGAAGCATCGTATTCCAAGAAATGGTCAGAAACTAGCGGCTCTCGTCTATTGAAACTCGATGTATCCAATCCAATGATCGGTTCTCGGCACGCTGGCTTGCTGCTCGGTTCATGGCGCCAGTCAACAGTCAGCCTCTCCGTTGCCTGGCCATGTGAATAGTTGAGGATCTAATAAAGTCCCTTGGTCTCCTCCACTCTGGCTGAAAAGAAAGTCCCGGGCATCGCTGATGAGGTCTATGCAGTCTTTTCCTGTTGCTCTTTGCCAGACATAGGCAAGATGAGCTTCGGAAAGTCGAAAGCCATCGATGCATGAGACGACGAAAAATACATCACATCATGGACATCTCGACCTATCATCATCCAAATGCCTCATCGACCAAGGGCTTGCTTATTGGAGACTGACTCGCGGGCTAACATAATCATTTTTCATCGCAGCACTGTTGGCCGTCTCATCCAATCGAGCTTTGCCTCAGAAGCCATCATCGACGATTAACCCAATCGGATACGGAGAGTTCATTGCGGCAAGTGACATGACCAGCCATACGGACAATATGGGAAGGCAGATATGCAGATTCCAGCTTTCAGAGTTGAATGGCCAAAAACTCTCGACACCACCTAAATATATCTCTCGCGTTGGTAGGTCATGCTGCCCTCATGCAATGTTCCGCACTTCGGTGTGACCTTGAGGCTCATATTCATGTGGTCATCATACAGACTTCGCGATGGGCACGTTGATGCGATTCGACAAAAGCCAAAGTCAAGAAAAGGAAAATTGTTGAGGTCATCAACTTTGATAGCTGCATGATTGCTTTTGTTCGAAACGGCGCAACTCTCAAGAGCAGATTTTTGCCCCGCGTTTCGCTCTTCGGCCTCGCGCATTTGCCCGCCCTTAGACAACGAGCCGATGCTCTCGGCCCCCAACTTCAAGCCGCAAGAAACATGGCGCGTCAGTTGGCTGTGCCACAGCCCCAGAACAGAGGATCCAACCTGCGTGGCAGCGGAAGCACTCGCGGATCGGGAGGAAGAGGTTCCGGACTTCCCACTTAGCACAGACGCCGACCGTTGCGCCTCTCATCCGGGTGTTCTCGTCTGATTCCTCTCTTGACCCGAGAACATGTCTTCACCACGTTATGATCTCAGAAGTTAGCGACAGGCACACTGAGGGAAAGTTCGGCTCGCCATCATAATATGCCTTCTTAGGGGCGGCTTCTTGCGCCGGCGCCAAAGGTCTTCTGTCCTGATAGGGCTGGGTGAAAGAGAAGACCATTGGGAAGCAATGGTCTGAGACTGGCCCTGGCTGGGCGGACGGGCACGTCAATTGCCCAATTGCAACAGGCCTGAGATGACAAACTCCTCGGCCGGGACTCGACATGCTCATCGGCTCTAGTCCCTCGACAACGGCCGCGCGTGCTTACTGACCCTGATGCAGCCCATCCCCCATGTTCCCAGACGGACGGCTGGTTGTCGACGTGGTTGCTAATACATGACGACAGTGCCCGAGAGGCGCAGCAGGCTAGCTAATCAAGAACACTCGAAATGAAGCTTGTCGTCTCGCTGCATCTCTAATCGCGTCTTCGCTCGCTCTCTCTCTTTCTCTCGGTGCATGGCATAACTGCCAGAGGTAACCCCGGCGCAGGGGCGATGCGGGCTCTTTGTGTTCACTTAGTGGCCGAGCCACACAGTCGGTGGGCGAGGGTTACGTGCAGCCAACACGGCATACACCTTTCTTGAACAAGACGTCTGTCGTGCCGCAACTTTGGCATCAAGCGCGACTTCGGCTGCAGTCCATCGCCGGCCTCGCGCTTAGCGCGACCCTTGAAATTTGCATCTTGAGCAAAGGTATTAAAGTCTTGTCTGCCTCGAGTTATCACGATCTTCTTGTCCAAGAGCCCCCATCTGCGATTATCTGGTGTAACACCAAGCTGCGAGATCATCTGCTGCGAACCATATTACTCCTCACAACTTCGATTTCCGATATTATTCTGCCCGATACCCATCCGTTTTCCCAAACAAAGACCTTCCAAATATCAACAATATGGTTGTCGTCGACAGACCACCGGCGAACGCCTTTGTGGCAGTTGCCCGCCGCGTGTACAACCCTATCGGCTTCTCCAAAGGCTACAACTTCATACTTTGGTTTATCTGCGGCGGTGCACTGACAGGCTTCGTTCTCGCCCGCTTCATGTATCTGAACATTGACGCTACTCTGTGCGGACCAGGACCAGGCGGTGCCCTCCCGGGAGAATGCTACTATTATAAGGACGGCTTCCGGCGCGTCGGCATCCTTTTGCATCTCGCTGGTATTCTCCCCGCTGGCCTGCTCGCCGTTTTTCAGTTTCTGCCAGTCATTCGCCACAAGGTTCTCCTGATTCATCGCATCAGTGGCTACATCATCATTCTCCTGTCCCTTGTCGGTGTTGCCGGCATCTTCATGATCGCCAGGCATGGCCTGGGAGGCAGTCTGGACATGCAGAGCGCCGCTGGTTTGGCCGCCATCATCTTTGTGGTTTGCAAAGCGATTGCCTTTTACAATATCAAAGTGCTCCAGATCGAGCAGCATCGCGCCTGGATGTTGCGCGCTTGGGTCATTGTACGACGAGATCGTCCTCTCAATCACTCTGCAGACCATCAGATTCTAACATCACTATAGGCGAGCTTCATCATCACGATGCGCCTTATAGGTACAATCATGGCCTTCATCGTCGGCAGGGCAGGCAGCGAGTACTACCTGCCGACGCCCTGCTACATCGTCGACAACATGTTCAAGGGCAACCAGTCAGCCGTCGAGCTTCACTACCCCGATTGTCGAGCCTACTACTCGGGCGCCGATCACGATGTTCGCGTCATCGTTCACGCCGACACCACGTCCAACCGTCCAGACGAGTTCGCCACGGCCTTCAACAGTGGCTGGGGCGCCAACGCATGGCTCGCGCTGTTTATTCACATCTTTGCTTGCGAGCTCTATCTGCGGCTTACCCCCGCTGAATCCGAGCGCCTCCGCCGTGTCTCATATCAGCGTCAGCTCGAGGCCGGCATGAAGAACCCGGGCAACGCCGGTCTGACCGTCCAGCGGCTCGGAGATGCCGAGCCGTGGTTTCCTGAGCAGAGAACACCTACTGCTCCGGATACTTACGATAGTACGAGCGACACTTTTAACCCCGTTGATTTGCGGGCGAAGCCATCGACATCGAACTAAAGCGCGAAGAAGGCATATGGGATCAGATCATATAGAGCATGGTCATGGCGTACGACGGTTTGACTGGTTCGCGTGCGTCTCTTCGAGTGCATTTTGCACTGTTTAATGGATTGGCAAGTCGGCGACTGTGATGTGACGGCAAGCGTTCAGTTTTCAAATATAGCAGTGGCGGGGATCACTTTCTGATAGATAGGCGAATGGCTGTCCTGGCCCTCGATGAGAAGCTCTCAAAACCCCATTATAGATACCATTACGCAAAAGACAGTATTCTAACACAGGGGACCTTTATGTTTCCGCAATATTGCACGCTTACCAGAACAAATGCGAGGCAAAGTATTCGATCGGTTTTACGATAAGAAGAAGTGGCATTGCCGCATAAAGTTGTGTTCCAGCCCCAGAATCTTTGTATGTAAAGCCATTCTGGCTAAAAATGCGAGCAAGGCTACGATGATCGCGATTGTCAGAGCTCACAATACATTTCCTCAATCTACAGTCGGAATTTTATAGGGTACGACTATTCGTAGGAATACCTGCGCCGGATCCGGCCCCACTATCCGACCGGCCTCGTTGTTGTGACTTCCGAGGCCGGGCTTCTCTCGCCGGGTTCTTCCCCCCCTGCATGGCGGTCGATTTTCTGTTACTAATGTGAATCCTCCTTGGAAAAAGCTTGTTTTATTGGGATTTGCAATGGCTCTTCGTCTCTTTCTCTTACATTACGAGTTAGGCTGGTGAATTGGCACTTGACTCTGAAACTCCACTCATATATACAAACATCAGCACAGGATTGGAGTATTCGTGAATCCATGTCAGTAGAAAATGAGTCTCAACGTTATCAGGAAGTAGGAGGCTACCTCGGCAGTTACTAGTGATCTCAAGAATGTTCTCGACTGAATGTGTCTGTTCCTGACGGCTGGGCGCCAACGATTGGCATAGAGGCAGTTACGTAGTTTTATTCCCCCGTTTACTTTGAGTCTATCGTTGAAAATAGGTTTGCAAAGAATCCCAGACCAACTTGAACGCCTGTCCTGTGAGATGAAAGTTTGATAGCCAGAGGGTACGGTACTGTGTCATCGTGGGCCCATGAGTCTCCGGCAAACAAAGCCCCTTACTACATGTCTATCTTACAGAGGCATACGTGCAATCGAGTGGAAAATCCACAAAAGGATCGATGAATGCGCGCATTCCCGTGTTGTATAGACCTAGATCTCTTTTGCTTGTCAAGCGAGAGCCGGGTTCGGGAGATGCCGGGAAAGATCTCGAAAGAGTCAGATTTAGGCTAGGTCCAGGCCGCGAGGTCCGCGGGAGTGCCAGTATAAAGGGTCTCCGTCGAGGCGTCGATGAGCAAAAAAGTCTCATTTACTATAGAAGAGGGGCCGGCTCGGCCAGCGCAGACAGGAGGGCGGACAGGAAAAGTGGGCTGTCCTGGCCGTAGTATGGATGCCCAAAACTGTCGTTGTAAGTGGATCTGGAGGATCGCGATCCCTAACAATGCATCTGAAGTCTAGACTCATCGCGGTGTTCCTCGACGCCACAGAGACCATAACACGATCCTTGTCCTCCAGGATTAGGGAGAGTCCCAACAGCCCATTAAGGCTGAAGGCACGAACAACCACGGAGTTAGGAGTTCGGGTGCACCGCACGCGAGCAGATTTTGGGCGAGTGGGCCTTGTTATAAACCCACCGGCACATCTCCATAGGCGTGTTGTAAGGGGATTCCCAGCGGCTCGTGTAAGTCAACAGCTCGCAAGCATTGAATCGGGAGTTCGGAATTTCGGAAGTTGAGAACAGGATGAGCATGACATGGCCTATAGACAGTTCAGGTCTCATATTTGCATCGAGATCTATCGTAGTAACTTACACTGCTTTGGAAGGCTTTGTCATATAGTCTATGAGAAAGCAAGTAAATAGTGGTTGGCTCAACGTGAAGACTAAATAGCTTGGAACAAGACAAGGAGTAAGTGGAAGTAAACTGCATGACTGACGAAGTAATTAGACAATGTTAACAGCCGTCGCCATAATAAGAGCACAATATTTTCGACACGAAAACACCTCTCAAAAGTTGTCCAACTTAATGGTGTATGCCGCATAGTCAACGTGAAGTTTTCCATGCCCACAAAATGTCCATGGTCGAAGGTGATCCGAAATCGACTACGTATTTCGTTGTATACTTCAAAGTACGAACACGAACAGTTTGTAAAGTGGACAGATTCGCCAGCACTTCCTCGGCGAGAGCTTGCCGTTGCAAGGTCCTGCCCTGTCTCTCGCGACGGGACTGCGCCGATTCAGTACTAGGGAGCAGGGCTATCCACTTGATCGCGGCCCCGTTGACTTATGCCATACGTTATATTATGTAGCCGTCGGTTCAGGCTATCTCGTCCGCTGAAAATAACCCGCTGACCAATCGAGAGGGAACAGCGCTAGGGCCGCTGGTGGGCCAAGGATTCGGTGTTTCGAAGACCGAGGCAGCTTTCGTCCTCAACTCGCTAGCTCGTCCATGGCGGAGCGCTAGAAGCGTCCTTCTTCCTAGTCTAGCTGAGTATTCACTAGAGAGGAGCGAGCAATGCTCCAAAACCCAGAGGACCGCTGACGTAGTTGAGAGAGTTAATTCTGTGCCCCCCAAAGCACTCCTAAAATCGTGATGAGATCACTGTTTGCAGTATAATGTCTGTGGATAGCGCGTGGATATTCGCTCTAATCATGAGACTGTCGACCTTATTAGAGTAAAGCTGTACATGAGATATATGGGACTTGCGCGAAGCCATCATGATAACGTGAAGGGCGCATGAAGCATTTTCTCCGCGGCGAATAAACCGAATAGTTTGACCCTCGGGGTGCCTTCATAACAGGGGTGAGTGTATCATGCCCCATAAGGCGTGTCTGTAGCTACGCACTTTCTTGATGATGAGATGATGAAGAAACTGGGCGTTCCCTGGTGATCAGAGCCCTGATCCGGACAATGGTAAAAATCTCTATCGACCCGTGCTCAATAATTCACTGGTCTAAAGACTCATGTCCCTTGATGGCTGTTGATGGCTGGGAGAAGCATAACGACCCCTTCCTCGAGCTCCTCGAATTAGCCGAAGCGGTCTTGACTCAGGGCCACTGGTGTTCTGTTTGCCTATCTTTGTGTCTGTTATCTTAGGGTTTCGAGAGATAGATCATACAGTCACTAGACAAACTTTCGGGCCAGCGTGCACACAAAACAGAGTGATGAGGTTGTCCAGAACCTCAAATTTTATTCCCCCACTGTGCACATGTAGCATCTTCTGGTCGGCCCGTTAACATTACTTCCGGACAACAGTGGCGGAGGGCCTAGATCATCTAATGACCCTCCTACTGGAGCTTTACCGGGACAGTTGTGAGTGAACAGGCATGGTGCCGGCAGCAAGTACAAAGAGAACTGCCTTGATCAGCCTCTCGACGGCCTGACCGATTCACACTCCCTACTACACAGGAGTTGATCGAGATGTCCGCTCCGTCAACGTGGCAAATAATGGCAACAAACAAGAGCTCGATGAGACTATTCTTTGGTATAATCTCTCGTTAGAGATTTCTAGTAATGACTCAGATGGTCGTCGGCGGGACTCAACCTACGGGCCCACGACCAAGATTCGTGTAGAATTATGGCACTTTATTCTTCAAGTTTTCCTGCAGCTCCTATTCACGAGATTACGGTTTCTATGTTCTACGGTATCTTGCGGCGTATCTGGACTTGACTGCTGGGGATTTGCCGCCTTCGTCGGTCATGGCGATCTTGATAAATCGTCAACACCCGCTTCTTGAGCTGCAGGGGTCAATACACGACAGCAAAGTAAGGAGCCGGACAAAACAGCCTCAGGTATACACCGCGGGTTATTCACAGTCAAGTATCGCGTTTCGCAAAGAAGGAGATGTCCGTATTATTAGTATCTTGGCTCACCCGATGGAGGTCACTTGCACGGTCATAGCACAGGGTCCAGCAAGATTGCAATTCATGAATGCGAGCAGCTCGCATCCTTCTTCAAGACTAATTACGAATATTTCGGATAGAATGGGATTGTGGCTGAGTTTTACTGAGATTTTTAGCGAAAATTGGTAAAATACTGACGGACAAGCATCTAGTTTCGGTAAGGGAAGTCCACACTTTTTTGGACCCAGATAAAAACACGTCCAACTCCAACCTCCACTCATGGGCGAATTTCCACAAATATGTAGCAGTGATGACGGCATTCGGCGCATTTATCAAGGCTATCGGCTTTTACCGCGAGAGGCTCTAAATCCTCCCAACCGTCGTCCATGCTTACTTGAAGGAAAAAGCGAAAGTTCAATTTTCGGACACTGAAGCAATCCATCATTATTGCTGCAATATTTATTATTCTATTCTATTGCTCTTCTGGGAAAAGTAATGTAAAGTGCGTGAATCTTCAATAATAACCCTCTGCTGAGCAACGGCTCCTTACTGGTATTCTGGTTATCTAGCGGTCCCTCGCAGGCGGCATAGGGAATCGATAGTTTTGCTCACACGACTCTTACGCCCACTTATTAGCAAATGCTCACCGTGACAAAGCTGCAAAGTGCTCGCAGGACGAAAGACGACAAGCTGCCGAGCAGGGTATCCAGGACGAGTATGAACTTGAAGACTAATTATTGGAAAGAATTCGCCGTAGCAATGACTAATTCTCTACCGGGATATCCGGTACGACGAGAGAAGACCTCGACTAACAACGATAAGTATTCTACCAATGACTGGTATTAATAGGCGTCCTTGCTGGCGACTGTGATAAATGAACTGTTCGCGACTAGCAATCTTCACTTCATCTCAACAGCAAACAAGAACACCCTTAAGCTTCCATTCAAGCTCTCAAATAACACACTAGTCACACGATGAAGTGGGAAACCGCCACGATCCTCCTCTTCGCAGGCGTCAGCTTTGCTACTCCCCAACTGAACATATTCAAGAGAGAAGACAAGCCCGATTGCAAGACAGCATTTCAGAAATGCAACACGAGGTTTGACTGTTGCGGCTGGCACGATTGTCACACGGTCATCGGCTGGTGCTTGGTATGTAACAGCCTATACATATATAAGTATATTCATTTACGCCGAGTCTTGACTTACAACTTCAATTACAGCTAGGATCAAGTCCCGGCTCACCTCACCCTGCGCCAAAGAAAGATTCTTAGCACTATTCTTTTTACTGTTACAAAATGGAGTTGGACTTTTTGAAGCGCATTATATAGTCCCCGTAAGGCTTTCGAGATGATGGGTCTACTTGGTCGAGGAGTTGAACAGGGAAATTAGAATTCAAATTGTAATTTCAAGGGAACAGGGTCACGAATCATTACATTCTTACAAAAAGCTCAGTTCACTAGCGCAAAGCGTGAGGCAAAGAACGGAGCACAGAACTCTTTCTCTATCATTCACATCGCCACTCTTACCACGAGCCCTGCCCATCGTGTCCCATCGGCGAATCGCTACGAAGCCGATAAACCGAATGTTACAAACCTTGAGCACTTCTCTACCATACCGGAACGGCGAATAGTCACCTCGAAATGGGTCTGTGATGTATAAAGTACCGCCCTTCTACAGATCCATGGGGGTGATGGAAATGGTCTAGGCACGGTGCCGATATCGTCTACAACTTCGGCGGCCAATGGATCGCTGCACCCACCGTTTCACACTTTTCCGACCATGATCGAGAACAGTCCTTGATTCAGAACGGGCTTATAAAATTTCTTGACTTACGTTGCCTCCGCCAAAGTGGGTAACATCGGTGAGCACGAGGCGCTTCATGTTGATGGCAAGACACCCGATATCATATTGGATAACTATATGCCGGCCAAATTTGACTTGTTTTCAATGTTTTGCAGCAAGCATGTTATTGATCTCACCCATCCAAGTTAGACTTGTCCCTTTTCTGCGAGCAAGACAGACTATCAGTGTAGCAAGCACATGATTTGGGACTTGAAGACTACCTTTCCTCATTACTCGACGAAAGCAATACTCGCGCTCAAGACGTTGAGGCAGGCGGTAGGCACGCCGTTGGTCGACTCCTCGTTTATAGCCTCGACATGTTCTGCCATGGTCGTGGGAAGAGAAGGGGGTGTCAACTGCAAGTATCGTGAAGAGAAATCCTGCAGAAAGCGAGCGACTTCCGGCAACCAAACGCGGTACTTCAGTGAGTATCCCACAGCATCCGTGCCATGTCTGACACGCCAACGTCGATTGCCTTGATGGATTCCTTCGGCAATGAACCCCGAGGTATTGACTTGGAGATATATGTGTATCAACGATCAGTACTCACGAAACGGAGGAAGAAGTGGGCCACACACAGTCGGGAGCGACTTTCTTCCCTTGCAAGACTTAGTAATGGTTTTGGTATGATGGGGAACACGCCATCGTCTTTGTTGATGATGAAGATGATGCTCGCCTCACTGACTCCAAGGGGGTGCCTGGAGTGATGGGTGGGTGGAAGCGAAGTTGATGGATCCGTTGAAAGGAGATGAACAATCGGCTAGCAAGATGGAGGAACTTTTCAATGCAAGCTCGTTCAGAGATTGGCCCTAGATAACAGCACGGCTGAGAACTAGGCAAGAAGGCTCCCAACATCCGGCAAAGAGTAGATCACTCACGCTACTTTGCAATTTAGATAGGGGATGGCGTCAAATATTCGAACCCGGTATCGATTCATAACCACATCCGCCGCCGCGCTCAAGAGCTTCGAATCCCACGCTGCGTTTGGTGGTCATGGATGGACAGCCAGAGAAGCTACCAAGAAGCTCATCTTCGCTCACTTTCTAAGCGCGTCGCAGTCCGGCTGTGATGGTAATCGAGGGTAATGAGGCTATTGGTAATGCGCCCGCCTTGTCAACTTGAAGCTAGATACTTTGCCGCAAGGTTCATCGTTTTACAACAGATAGTAAGTAGCACATCCTTGGCTTAGGTTGGAAACATCAATGATAGTCCTGTATTATCACCACGGAGATGTTGCTCTAGATATTGTCGACCTAATCTCCTGGAGACGGGGCCTGACTGGAATCCTCGAATAATTTCTTCACTAGAAAGATCATCAGAACTCCATCTCTAGGAGCATTGAAGGATTCAAGCTGGCCTGACTCACTGACTATCGACACGCCCAGCCCGAGACCTAGCAAGTTAGCAACGGCGCGTCCCGACCTGGACTCTTGAACCCTGATGGCACGCTCGCGGGACTGGAGTTGAGAGTCGTGCTCATACAAGCCTTCGCGTACATGTAGTGAGTCGTAGTCACGTACCAGAAATTTCTTGGAGATCATGCCTTCTGAGTCGAGCTCCGCCCATCACAAGCATTGCAAACTTTTTTTCCAAGTTTTGTATCCTTTGGTAGATGCCATTGAGGATGGATATCCCGGACTTTACCGCACCACGGTGAGATAAAAGATGTGCGCTAGGCTGTCATGTTATGACCAGAGTCACCAGACCAAACCACCAGTGACTGAGTCATTCCTACTTTAGTTGCACCGGCCGAGAGAAGCCAATTTCCCCCAGAGATCCACGACGTCGTTAGAAAACCGGGTCCAAAACAGACTGCAGTGGAGACTAGAACTCAAAAAGCTTGTTGTGCAGAAACGGACTCTCGGATAGACAATTACAAGACTCCCGAGATGAGTCAATCGCCGATCTACCCCGAATTTCAAGGAGTGAACCAAGTAAAATCCTCACGAATTCTGAGCCATCAATAATACTCAACTATTCGTAGATAGGGCCAAAAGGTTCCGCGTTTCTACAGGAAGCATCCAAGCACGGCATCGTACGATTTGAGTTGTATTGCAACGGAGAGCTTCTTGATCCTTTAGTGGTTCGCATACGCACTCAAAATTCCCTCATTACATAAATATCTGGAGCAAACTCGTCGAGCACATGGTCAACGGCGAGCACTGATTGGGCGAAAACTGCAAAGCACGTGTCCGTGACTCCCTTTCGCGAGGCTGCGAGTCTGCGAGATCGTCGATGAGCTTCTTTTCAGGGCGCTCCGGACAGGTACTTTGGGCGTACAGCCACCCGGCGATGGACGTTTTTCCTTCTTTTCTGTGGGGAGTGCTGCGCCTTCGCGGTCCGTTGACGGGTATCTCGAACCATATCTCAGATTTCCCAGGTCTTATGACAGGCCGCTATTTGTGCCTGGCGAACGATATTGAAGGCAACGGAAGCTAGTACAGGAACAACTCTAGTCAGTCGACGCCGCCAAGACACATAGTCTTGCAATACTTTTGCTTGACAGCCTTTTTGTCTAGTGCCCTACATCCATCTGCACGCACCGAGGGCCGAGTGGCTTGCCATTTCCTGTCCAGGAGTGGGCTATGCTAACAATGTGCAGTTACGTGGACGCCTCGCAGGGAGGCGTCTTGCTCTGCCGTACACGTCGTACATTTGTTCCTGAGCTGTTTGTATAGCTATCGCGAGAATCGCGTCTTGAGTCTTGCCTCGTCCTCCACATAGCCGGAACGACTGTCACATCGGCCCTCGAGCGTAACTCAGGGCACACTGACAGGCACCTATTTTGCCCTCTGGCGCCATCCTATTATCCGAGAAGTCGGGTCCTTCATAGTTCATACTGTATAGCTGGGGGCGTATAGCGGACCGAATCATCGGCTTTACCATTCCTCATACCCCTCAATCCAGCCCATTTCGACCGAATTGTCGATCCCGATCTCGCTATCGACTCTTCCCATTGCCTCATGCAACTGCATAGCCCCCTACGACGCTGAAGCAAATAGCTGCCGTTACATTAGCAGTGGACGGGCATATAGAGTTAGTCAGCGACTCATCGGGTTCAGATTTCCGACGGGAGCGCAGACAAGCGCCGGAGCCAGCCCGACACTTGACGCTACATAGTGAAAAGCAGGTGATAGCAAAGAGGCGAAGGAGCCGCTGCGGGCCCGGGGCTTGTTCATCTTGTCCCGTTCTGGCGTATGGTTGGCCAGACCACGAAGCCCCTTTCCACCACGAGACAGAAGTTTCCTTTTACGAACCCACCTTTTTCAGCTTGAATAGATCCTTATTTCCATAACGTCAACTAGTAGTAAATCCCAATTTTTCTCATTCCGCGGTCCGTACAAGGTACTATACTATAAGTTGACAGCTGGCGGCGGGGTCTAGAGGAAATCGAGTCGTGAAGAGTACAGTACTGTGTTTTGACGGATCCGAGGAGAGGGGCTAGAGTTGTTGTTGTTCCTCCGGCCAGTCGCTAGAATCGAGTCGGCGTCGACTGCTCTTTGTGGAACGAAAGAGGTCTTGGATGTTCGTAAGTGATCAAGACGGGCATCAACCTCCTTTGTAGGTATTCCATAGGTGGCCATGTTGCCATAGAGTTATGCTTTGAAGAGAATGTGTCTCCACCAACGGTTGGAACCGCTGCACCAAAGAACCCAAAACAACGTGAATGCAACTTACTCCCTGTTACCCAATGAACGAGAGGCCTGGCTCCTCCAAAACACCCCATGTCTATCGCCGAAGCACTTCGACGGAGATGTCTGCACGAACCCCGGCAACTCCAATGAACATGTCGGGCCGTTGCAAACAGGGGGGGATGACGACTACAAACATATATTCGTATAATATGTTACTATCCACCCTGCTGCCTGATTTCTCCCCATCTTTTCTCCAGTTCAAGCCTCACCGCCCGTCTCCTCTCAATCTACCTGTAGCGTCTGGCCTTCCATCTCGGAAGGCCCGTTTGGTATTGGGGTATTGAACATATACGTACAGTATATACCGTGCTTTTGTATGAACGAACAAAAACATTCTTCATGGTCAAGAAGAAGGGGGGAAAGTATATAGATCCTGCGAATCGCGTCATTCGCCAGGGGGAGGGGTGTACATACAATAACTTATCTACTGTACTGTACATACATACAGTACAGTCCGGCAGGTGTCTTCCAATCCTCCCCCCTGAGGCACAAGGCTCCTTGTCACTTCCCGCAACGACATGGAAGCAAATACGACGCGAGAAAAAAGACACCCTCCACGCTGCGCAACCTGGGAACATGAGGGGAGGCTTGGCTGTAAGTCGCGAATAGGGCAACGCGACATGCGGATCTCCCCTTCTCCTCCTTCAGTCTTCTTTCCTCCACCCCCGTCGTGCTTGTAAGTCGCTGGATAGGCTCCATCCTTGCCCACTTATACTGTCCTTTTACAAGGATAACTAAATTCTCCCATATAATTTCAGTAGAGCAGGGGTCCGTGTATTCTACAAAGTAACTTAGCATCTGTACATATGGGCACAGTCCGTATGCGTTCAGAGTTCAACCCCCCCTTGCCTCGGTGCGACCTGACTTCTGACGGCCGCAGCGTGCGTCGGCGCTGGGTCCCCCCAGGGCTCTGCATGCCCTTTCTTACCCTCTTTGGAACGGTCGTGTGCTACAGTACATTGCCTCGGGGTCCCCAGCCAATACATATTGTACGCGCGTAATACAGATAAAGAGAAAAAAAAGCCTTGATACGGTATTCTATGGGCTCGTTTGCAGCCATACTGTACTGCAACTCATGTGGTGGATTCAGAACACGCCATCACATCGGCTTTTTGATGTCGTTGCTGGCCATGTGTGATCACGCTATGAGAAAGACCAAGGCGAATGGTGAATCAGAGTCAAGCAGAGTTATCAAAGCGTAGAGTCATCAATTCAGGTAACCAGCTGAACTTCTGCCGTATCTTGTCTATATGTCTTCTTGTCCCGTGGTATTCCGCTCTATGATGGAGGAGATTAACAAAAAAAGAAAAAGACCAAGCCAAGCTACGCCCAAAACACCTCAAGCATGTTACTTTTCTCGCCATGCTCCCGCCCACTCTTGCCCCCTTCGCTGTGCTCTAGTAGGGTGTTACACGATGTAAAAAAAGGGCAAGAAAATGCAACACAAATCGCTGTCCCAAACCCACGTATGCAAGAGACGCCATGCCATGAACTAGTCGTACAACACACACTCTCTCTCGTCTTTCCCCTCCCTCGCCTTCGCCGGCGCATTAGATAGAGCTCCAGGCCTGAAAGCCGGCTCGTCGAGGGCACAAAGAAACCGTCTGGGGGGCGGGCCCTCTCGCATCCGGTTGCAACGCTCACATTGGACAAAAAGGTGTTTTGACGAGCGGGCCAATGGATGGGCCGGTTTTTCAACCACACCACGGTCTGACTTGGGTCCAGTCATAGGGCTGGGCCATATGAGGTGGCCCGACGTCGGAGCCCAAGGGCGAGGCTGCCGGTCTTGCGAGAGGCTCGTTTCGGTCTTCCAGCCATCCATTCCAGATGGAGACTTTTTATCTAGCTGGATTGCCGACAGCGAGAGACGCCCGCTTCGACCCTTCTGAACAGGGCGAGACGCTTAGGCCGTGGGAGAGGCGGCATCGTAGTACATGGGATACATGTTCCATGTATGGGGCCTGGAGTGTTGCGAGGGCTGAGGAGATTGGTGCTGCTGGTGCATGTAGCCTTGCGAGTTCATCGAGTGCATGTCGTCAAACTCCATCTTGATGTCCTTGGCGGGTCCCATGGAGCCGTGGTTGGAGGAGCTGTGCATCATCGAGGCGGGCATGCTGGTGGGAATGTAGGCGGGAGTTGAGCCGTAGTCTGCGTCGGCGACAGAGGAGCACGGGCTGCCAACGGTCGAGGTGGAACCGATGCCAGCGGCCCAGGACTCGCAGCTCTTGGGCAGTGAGACGTACTGCTGCTGGCTGTAGTCGGGCAAAGGAGCGTACTCGGGGCCGGAGGGGAGAGGAGACATCTGAGGGCTGGGCATGGCGCTGCTGGCGACGCTCAAGCTGTCTTCATAGACTGATGGGCCGGGGGTTAGCTGCCGAAGGCTCTGGCAGAGAAGCAGGGCATGGGCGCCATCGGTCGAATCCGTACCTGCGGGAGCTGAGTAGGGCGACGAGGTGATGGAGGCGCCCATGCTCTCCTTGATGCGACGCAGCTCGTCCTCTAGGGCTCGGTTGCGGCGCAGGAGCTCCTGGACGGTCTTGTCACGACCCTGGCTGCTGCGGTACTCGTCGAGCTCGCGCTCAAGGCGCTCAATGTGCTCCTTTGTCCGGGCACGAATGGCACGCTGGGCCTCGCGGTCATTGGCACGCTTACGGGCCAGTTGTGAAGGAGTCAGGGTAGAGACGCTCCGTGTGCCTGGCGTGGTGTTAGTCGTGGTCATCGAGAAGGAAAAGAGAAAGTAAGAGATATGAAGACTCACCCTTGCGCTTGGAGGTCTTGGGGGGCTCTGCAGAAGCCGCTCGTGCAGGCATCATCTTGTCGTGAGTTGAAGGTGGAAAAGGGGGGCGAGGCGATTCGAGAGGCTGGTAGGCCGACAAGAGTCGTTGTTGACAGGCCGACAAGGGAATGTATGGCCAGCAAAAAAAAGGAGTGGTGAACCTTTAGGACCGGGTTGGACGAGTTATGAGTAGCGGTAGTTGCCGAGTAAGGGCCGAGTGCGTGTCGACAGACTCAGGGACGATGTATGACGGTCTAGAGTACGCGTACGTGTGTAATGTATATGAGCAGAGAGCGGGCGAGGCAAGTCTTTGTTTAAGGATAGGCGGAATGTCGACGTCGAGCAAGAAAGAGACTGATGGATGACAGGGCGATGATCGGTTCGGTGGCAGGTGGGATTGAGTCGAGGCGGTGGTGCGGGATAGATATAGGAAGCCGGGTCGAGTCCTGGGCATACCGCACGATGCTTGGTCGAGGCTCATCCGGGGAGGGGGCATGGGGCCAGGGCCAGGACCTCCGTACCGGTTTCTGCGGTGGATGCATGGCTTGGTGATGGATGTGTGGATATTCTCTTGTTGGGTGGAGATGGGACAAAGAAGGACGATGATGAAGATTGAGCAAGAGTGGAGGAGAGGGGAGGGGGTGGAAGGGGTGTGAAAGGAGAAAGGGTAAGGTAGGTCGACGCCCCCTTGATGTTTTGCATGCAGACGGAGAGAACTGCCAGGGGACCGGGACATGGAAAGGAGGGGGGGGGCGTGGGTGGTCCAGGGGAGGGGGGTGATGGTGGTGATGATGATGATGGTGGTGGAGGAGGATGGAGGACGACGAGGAAGAAGAGAAGGAGAAGCAGAAGCAGAGGCAGAGAGGCAGGAGGGGAGACAACGACTGAGAAAGAGGGGCAACAGGGGCTGTTGATTAATTACAAAGGATTGTCCAAGTGCCGGGAGTCCCACAATCCAAGGGGGGTTTGGCCCCCTGAGGGTGTGTGCTGAGGACAATTCGACAGCACGCCCACTACGCTGGAGAGAACAAGAGGGGCTCGGCATAGTGCCACTGTAACTCGAGTTACTAGAGCCAGTTGGGGTTTGGTGTCTCGTGCTGCTCGGCGCTCACGAGAGCCTTGGAAACTGCACGTGGAGTTGCTGGATTCGACAGTCTTGAACGAACCCTACAGTACTGAACAGTAGGTAACTTGGCGTTGCGCGAGCAGGTACAGAGAGTCCCGTAGTCTCCAGCAAAGACGAATTGGCAGAGACGAAAAGACGACAGGACGAAACACGCGAGGCGCAGCAGGTTATCCACGAGCCATCAGACACGTGCGATTGACGTTGATTTTTACCACATGGCCGCTGTCAGAATGCAAAGAGGTATTTGTTCTGTTTTGCACTTTTTGTCCTGACAGTTGATGGATTGGATTGCAGAGTTGTACTTTCAGTGATACTCCCTGAGTGCCTCCCAGTAACTTGACTAACTTGACAGAGTCTTACAGTAACTTAACTCAAGTTGACTCTTTGAGTGTTAACAGCGCACTGATGTTGCGCCTCGTTTCCTCTTTTGGTACAGCCAAAAGTCCAAGCCCGAGGGCCAGGCCGCCGAATCCAGGAACCCGTCCCTCCTATTGTTAGCAGGCCGTAGCTGGCTGCCGGGCGCAAAGGTACAGTACCTCACTGCCGCGGCGTAGGTAGGGACTGAATTGAAGTTCTGTGCTCACCATCACGAGCCTACAGCACGCACAACTCACACGCGGGCGCACGCCTCGGTTCAAAGAGATCGAATGCTACGACACTCGACCTCATCATCACCTGCTACGAAACATTACATAGAAGAGACAGAAAGAAACAGGGCGTCCAAACGCAGTCGTTTCGTCCTCTCTTGTCCGACGAGTTTCTCCTCACGTCGCAACGCAAGAAACCAGACCCCAATGAGAAGGACGCGCCTTCGCGGCAGAGGCGTCCAATCGGTATAGCGTGCACACTGAACAAGAGGCGCGCCCATTTTCGATCCGCCCGCTGTTCACGTTGCGCGCACAGGCGGCGCAAAAGAAGGGGGGGTGAAGGGGTTCGGAAACACTTGATACGCCGAAGAGACAAGACACAGAGAGAGAGAGAGCAAAGTTGAAGAGAGAATGGAAAAACAGAAACAAGTCACAGTAGCAGTCGCAACGTCTGGTCCCGTCCCTCGATCCTTGGGTAATCAAATTAATGAAGAAGACGACACAAACGAGCGAAAGGGAGGAAAAGAAGAGACGAAATATTGTGGGAAATCAGCAGATTGCTGCATCGCCGAGCGGCGTTTGGAGGCCACTACGAAACGCTGCAGCACCATCATTGACGATTCAACTCTCACACACACACCCCTCTACAACTTCTCGTCTCCTTCGCTACAACAGTTTGGTCTGCTTTTCCCTCTCCCTCTCTTTTTCTCTCCGCGGACAAGGCTTTGCGCTTACTCAAAAAGGGCAACTTGCACGTCCCGTAGCCGGGACACGTCCAACACGCCCCTCCCCCTCCCCCCCCTCCGGGCTTCGCTCTGGCACCGGGCCGAGTCTCCAGATGCCACACCTCGACGGCTCTCTAGTCCCGATTCTTGCAAGTCGTTGCTGGTTTTCCTTCTCCGTCATCGCGTCACCTCTCTCTGTCTCCTCCCCCCCCAACGGGGAGGGAACACATGAGAGGCGTGCCATGTGGGAGAGACGTTTATTTTGGTCCCCCGGGGCGCAACTTTCGGGGGAAGAGAGAGCGCGCCCCTTGTTTTACGGCACCATTGATGGCAGTTCTACCTAGTACCCCCTTTCTCCTTTTGACAGCAGCGGCAAAAATAAGGTAGGTGAGGTACAGTTGGGGACGACGCAGACTGGGGGGGGCTGGGGCGTGTGAGTGACGGGCCGGACATCACAGGGCTGAAAGAGGCATGACCGGATCTCTGTCCGGAGCGACGGGATATGCCATCACGGACATTTGATCAATATGGGGGCTCCGAAGCGGGTGTTCCTTGCTCATCTCCTCCTCAGCGCGCCTGAGACTACTCCAAAGAGCCCAAGTTGGGAGAGTTTGCAAAAGTGAGCACGTCCTTTGCGCCGTCTGTGGGCAATTAACTTGACCTGGTAGTCCATCGCGCTCCCCCCCTCTAAGCCAGTGCGCAGGAAACCTACCTATTCACCAATTCTAGTAACTTGAGTTAGTACTTAGACCAGTTCTTCGGGGGGCTAAGCAAGGTTGAAGCCATTGCGTTCTAATCTTGTTCCCCAAAGTTATCCTTTCTTCCCCATTGTAAGCGGCAGGACTAACGGGGACGCGCCATACTATACTGTACAGCATGTTAATGCCTCTACCGTGATGGGGCACACAGCCACCAGCGGTCCGGGGGAGGGCGAGCAGTCGCATGGCCAGCCCATTTCCTGTGGCTGCAGTCGGCGCCCGGCCAAGGGCCTTTGTCCCCCCCTGGGGCGGTTAATTGGCGACCAGAGACAGAACGTTGAAAGTCAATGGCCCGCAAGACTGCGCGTCACCGGAAAAGAAGGCCATTCCCTTCTGCGCTAGAACCGGCGCCGTTGCCTACAATGCATACACTTGATCTCTTGGAATCGATGAGTGCTATTCTGTGAAAAGACGTTCATTTGATACTTATCTTTACCTATCTCGTGTATGATACAGCTCGGACGAGAAACGTAAACGTCATCAACATCCAAGGCTTGGTTCGTTAATCGAAGCCCACGCCGGCAGGGACTCAGACCTGCAAAAGGAAACCTCCCCTGCAAAGTCACATTTCACTGCACTGGACTTATAGTAGACTGCAGGCGAGATCCGTCGTCCTGTCGTAGGAACCAAACGACTGATGCTGTGCATGAACCGCTGCAAGAGACACGCCCCCCTGACTGTAAGCCTACCAGACTGTACCGCGGCTGCAAGAGAGAGAGACATGGACCCTTGGGGCCCGCGTTATGGTACGCGATTGCCGAGGAGCATTTTCCCTGCCCACCTCGCCTATTTGTCTTGGCTTTTTTCTTCCTCTTCTTCTTCTTCGCAAGGAGTCTCCAGAAACAGCAAGCAGCCGGGTGAGGAATGCGACGCAGGCCCACCGGTCCCCTTTTGAGACCCCCTTTTTTAAGCGCTTGGCATTCGGGGATTCCTCACCTCGTGTATTGTGTGCTGGAAAGAGGGATTGTGTTTGATGAGCGTCTCTTGTCTTTATAGTACCGTACTTCAGATGTTATGCTGCCCTCTTCTTTGAAAGGGAGACGAGTTGCTCTTGATACACGAGCCATCTAATGCCCTGGCGAGTGCCTGTAGATCTCGAGTGTCACGTCGGACAATAGTCTACGAAGATGTACCCTTGCGAGCATCACGATGATTATGCTACAGCCCAAGGACAGTACAGTTACCGACTGTTGTGTAAAGTACTGTACAGTATGTACTGTAAAGTATGCATCTCTTGTCGACACACCCCCCCTTGGGCCAAGACCGCCATCAACGCCGGACCCGACTTCCCCCGGTGAAATAAGCAGGTTCTCCAAAATCCAGTCGCACCCGAGGCTGCGTAGGCGAAAGGGACATGATCACCGCAAAAGAGGCTTGGCCCGCAGGACCCTGGAATGGGCCAGAGAGAGGCGCACAAAGCAATATGCTTTACTGTAAGCAAAGCACTGTGGCTTCAGGGAAAAGGGTACGAAGTTGAGAACGTGTTTATGCATGCAATCAAAGCGGCAGCAATGCGCCCAAACGGGCCAATCTTTTATGTTTCCGGCGAGTGCCTTTTTGGACATGCTTGCGCATATCGCAATCTAGAGGGTGAATTCGCGGAGCATCAGGTGCATTGCGCAGAAACGCCCATTTCCAGGACAGCTTAAGAAGGAAGTAGTAGTTTCCCTGGATGCCATGCGCAAGAAAAGACATTACTCTACTGTACCTATGTATTCGTATGGCCACAACACGCGGCGCCCTCTTTCCTGGGGTTGCAGGGGGGAGTAGGTGCGGTATCCGGATGCAACCCGAGCGCGTCACTGCCAATGCCGCTCGCCGCGAACCGAGACATGGGCTCTGTCCGGCAGGGCTGGAACCGGGGGTGGAAGGAAAGAAGGTCGCGAGCGGGCTTCTAGAAGATTGGGCGTCCACGAGGAGGCCTCGGTTCGTGGAAGAGAGGGCGCATAGTGAAATGTACGAGCTATATCTACTTCGTATAGTCGCCCCATAACTGGAGTAAACGATTTGATGCCGCATAGTATGTAGTACCCCATCATCTACAAGTACTTGCAAGAAGAGGGTGTGCTGTAGAAATGAACTGCAAGGGCTGTGGTCTCTGCTTTATACAACTCAACGACGGCATCTCGCTCTTTCTAGAGCAACTTGCCAGCACAGCATACTGCAGCATGGCAAGTTGTAATATCTCCAATCTTCTATAGTTCTCAGCAGTCAGCAGTAGCACATTGAACAAGAGGCCTCGCAGACTAACGCAGATTCGGATACATGTCATGCGCCCATCTCGAAATCTCGGCAACCCGCACCGCGCTCTCCCGACTCCACCCGATTCGACTCTCTCAAGACTGGATTCAAAGGAGGGTCTTTGCTAACCCACTAATTCCCGCTTCTGTCTTTTCCTCTTTTCCTGCTGTTCTGCGCACCCAAAGTACTGCATGGTATCGCTTGTGTCTTACCAGTACACCTGCGTGATCCTCCCCCTCCCGAAACGCACGCGAGACAAGGCAACCCTCTGCTGACTGGAACAAGACCATCTCTTTTCCAATCCCCCTCCTACGAATACTACGCTTTGATCCCCCTTTTCCCTCGTCTTTGAGCTGGCTTTACCATGTAACATCGTGTGCTATACCACCATCGGCCAAAGTACATGCCCTTGTGGTTCAATGCAACATCCACTCCAGTTCACTGTATCCCCAAGCCCGCAGAAAAACGTCACTCTCGTCAAACCTCTTTCGCACGAAAAGCTAAAGTCTCGACTTTTTTTTCACCATCGGCCCTCGCTGTAATGTGTTCCGAGCTATAGCCTACCCCTGCCCTTAACACACGCATTCACTCACACACACACAACACGTACGCAACACGCACACAGGCATCCCGATCCTTCCCACGCCGCACTCGCTCTCTTTTCTCCATGTATCCTTTTCTCGGTTGGCTGGCTACCTTGGTCTTGTTGCCTGCCAGGAAACGACTCGGCTATCGGCCCCGACGCCCACCACCGAATCTGCGCACCCGACACCCGGCATCGTCACACGTCCGCAGGGATTACTTACAGTACATGTACGGATAATGTACTCGAACTTACTTTTGCATCTCGAAGAACGAGGTAGGTACATCAAGGTCCACACAAAGTCCATCGACTCCACCCTCGTTGGTCGAGGGAAATCTGACATGTTATAGATTTCGGCAAGAACTGCAGATTCCACCCGCGAACATGAATCCTTCCCGACTACAGTACTGTACCTCCTGAATTAGGAAGAAGCCGAAGGGGAAGAAGATAGCATCTATCCGAAGACAGTGAGTTCCTAAGAGCAAGTTGAGAAAAAAAAGCGGCCGTCGCATCGAGTCTTCAGGCACCATCCCTGCTCGACACTAGGGTACGTAAGTTACTAACTCAGTGTGCAGCGCTGTATCACTGTACTTTACTGTAGGTTATGCCTAGTTAGGCATTGATCCTCCCCTTCGACCGAGAGTTGCGATGCGATGTCGCCATATCCAAGTCATTTCGTAGATACTAGCGATTTCCCTTTTCTTCTGGCAACTTTTCCCGAGAATGCAGTACAGTACAGAGCATCAGCTCAGCTTTTCACATCAAGCATATCGTAGATGAGAGAGTGATCGAGATACTGTAACTTGCAGCATCAGCGAGCGATCGAACGCTGGGCTCGGCTCGACCTATCGCATCAGAGTGTCAAAAAAGGTGTCTTCACGACCGGCACTCATCTGCCGCTCTCTCTTACACACAGCATACGCACACACACACACGTACACGACCTCCCCTTATTCCCGCGCACGCACAAACGTCGCAACGGGGTTAAGCATGGCACATGCCAAAAGCGGACTGCACCTGAATCACGATCTCAAAAACACCCATAGTATCTACCCAGATCTCTCCCTCAGTTCCCATTTCCATGCCCATGTCTGTACTGTAATGCACGCATCTCGCTCTATACACTCCCCTTGACCTGCCTGCCCCCCTCTGCACCTTGTCTTGTCTTCTCTTTCTGAAACCGCCTCTCCCCCTCCCCCCTCAAGACTTCTCTCACAAGCCAACTTGCAATTCTCACACAACATCCCGCCCCCTTGTTTCGTTTCGCAACACCCTCACCCTCTTCTTCCAAAGAAGCAGCAGTGGCAGTTTGCCGGCAGACGAGCACATCTCCGAGTTTCCCAATACAAAGAGAAAAAGTCACACATACACTTACACGCCCCCTCCTCTTTGACAGGGCCGAAACATACCCTACCCTATCGTGACAGCGGGAGGTTTACCGCAAATCTATACTAAAAAAAAAAATAGAGAGCGCGCGAGCGGGTGTGTATGGGAAAAGAGAAAAAACAAATTAAAGGAACAGCCAGGCTCACACACACACACACACTACGGTCAAACAAGTCTCGGGAAAAGGGAAAACCACGTGGGCTGTCAGACGCACTTTTCTCTCTCTCTCTCTCTCTCTCGCCGCCAAGTCGTGATGGAGAAACAGTCCCCTCCCCGGCCACGACGGACAAGTAAAAGTCGAGACTCGGAAGTTTTCTCCGGCCGCAAAAGACTGCCCGGGTCGGCCGACGGCACGACTTGTCGTGAGAGCTGAAGCCCTTTGCACTCCCATTTTCTCGTCTGTTTCGTCGGCCTGAATGGAAGTGTCTTGGGCTTTGGTCTTGTAACCTTCACCCCTGATCCGTAGTGGTAGACTCAAGTGGTGATTTATGCAGGCCGGCGAGATGCTCGCAGCTCAAGCATCAGAGAATGGCATCAAGCCGTTCCCACTCAACTCTTCAAGTCGAGAGTATACCCGCGGCAGAGGCGCACATGCGCGCCTTCTCCATCAAACACTGCCCGCAACGCGGCCATGCTCTGCTCCCGCCATGCGGACTCGCTTCACGGAGACTGCCTCAACTTCGCCCGCGTCGGCAATTCGTCCCGCGCCACGTCCGCTTCACAAGGCCAGGGATCCCCTCGTGATATGTCCCCAATGCTACGCCAGCCAAACTAACTGACTCTTGCTGACGCGAGTTCGGCTTCTCCTCTCCTCGTCATCGACACGTGGGCAGGGCTGGCTGTCAAGCTCGACTGACAAGTCTGGCAGTCATGACAAGTCGGCCGACTGACGCTGCAGGGTGGATGCCGGGAAACAAGAGAGGGTCCCGGGCGTCCACGGCCGCACTACTTGACTAGATGCACTCTTTGCCTCGTAGGGTCTAAGGCAGACCCGGACCGGTGAGATGGCGAGGACGAAAGATGGCAATTGATTCCGCATTGCCTCAAGTGAGGCAATTCATTCTCGAGAAGTCGCCGTGTCACATACGGCGTCAAAGTGATGCCCGCCTTGAGCCTCGACGACATGCCTCGAGTGTTGTCAAATGCGGTAGAAACAATGTACGAAACGGCCTCGGGCTCTTGTATCTGCCCGGTACGCAAACGAAATCTCGGAACCGATTGTAAGTGTGTCAATGACGTACTCGGACTCTCTCCTAGGCTACGTTTATCCGAGCGGAGACGGACTTCCTCCCTGCCTAGAATAACCTGTCTCCCACGTGCTGCGTGAGCAAACAGAGACACACGCGACTCGTGACCGCTTCGCCGTCTGAAGACTTGGGCCGGGTAACATCGTTGGCGATGCGATCTTCCGAAACTCCCCCTTTCCTCGACCACGCACCGTTCTTGGCCTGGCCGGACGAGACGTCGGCGATCCACGGCCGGTCAAAGTCGAGGCGTGGTGCCTCGTACCCGTGATGCGAGCATCAGATGGGATGCGAAACGTAGCCTGCGCAGCTGGGCTCGCAAGCAGACCGCTGGTTGGCATCGTCACGATGCGCCCACGCCCAAGCCCTCACGCGGCTTCACCCCGTTGCAGGCGCGCGCCTGTGCCCGTCTTCTAGAAGCCTGCTTTTTTTGGTCCTCGCCAGCCAACTTCCGAGACGCCGGTCTCGCATTGTCTCAGAAGGGGCGTGCGTCTTGGGTTGCGACCGCCATACCATACCTTGGGGAGAGGGGGGACCCGTTTCGTCGAGAGGGCCTTGCTGGGCGCTTGTCTCGCCGCCCGATGCTACATTGAGCCACTCCGTCCTCACTCCTTGGACGCCGTTTGGAGCCCGGCCGCAAGCCTTTCTTCGGTCGGCCTTGGCGCGGTATCCAGGGACCGTGCGCCTCTGTATGGGCGCAAACGCCGTTGGTGTGACGGACCGTGGAGACAGAGGGCGGGAAGGGCGGATCTCGACAGCACGTTCAGAAGGCGGGGCCAAGAGTTGGCGCGAGAAAACAGGGCCCAGCGGTCTCGAGACAATGGCGACAGCCGCATGGCTTCTAGAAGACTGGGCGAAGCTTCGCCTTGGCCAAGAGCCGGCGTCTTCCCTGTAAACGGTGACGTCGGCTGCTCTGCCACGTTGGAGCCGGCCTCCTCCTTGTATGGTTTGTCTCGTCTGGACAGCCGTTTCCAGCTTCTTCCTTGTCGTGGCATCGCCTCTCTTGCGTCGACACGTCCAGCTTCTTCCCTGGGACAACATCGCCTCCCTTCCTCTCAGCCAGCTTGTTCCCTGCGTGATGCGCGGGCTTCCGCTTGTAGTGACCCGGTGATTCTCCTTTCAGGCGAGCTCTTCGCTTTTTTGCCGCTCCTGCTCTTTAGCCTCTTGCACCTCCGCGTTTGTCTGCTCAGCCTCGGTATGCGCCTCGTTGTCCCGCACCAGCTCGCCCGAGATCTCCGGATTTTCTTCTCGCACTGCCTCGACGAGCTCTTGCATCCCTCCCACAGAGGTCGGCCCCGCAACGCCCTGTGGCGGCATCGCCCACTTGGGAAGCGGGCTCACGTATGACCATTTTCCACCTGCATCCTCATACCGCAGGCTGTGCAGCCAGAGCGACAGCTCGTGGGCGCCCGGGTCCGAGTAAAGGGGCGTTTGGCATTGTTCGCAGAGCTCACCCGTCATCTTCTCGGCGCGCTTCTTTTCGTACTGGTCCACCATCTCGTCATAGTAGCAGACTGCTTCCGCCACTTCCTCCTTGCCCATCTTCGATAGCCGGGTCATGATGTCTTCATCTGTGTTTTCGATACCATCGGCGTCTTCGCGCCCAAGTTTAAGGCCCCATACGCGCTGATTGGCATAGATGGGATCGTTCTGGATTGGATGACCAAGGTATTGCAGGTGTACGCGGATCTGATGCGTCCTCCCCGTCACAGGCATGCAGCGAACGATCGAGTAGCCACGCTTACGCAGCCACGGTTTGAACTTTTCCTCGTCCGTCGGCGGGCTCTCGGAAAGATCTGTAACGGGTTCCGGAGAGGGATAGAAGGCAAGCTTCTTGAAAACGGTACGGGCCGTCTTGCCGTTGGCGCGTACGCGATTGAGGCCAAGCTTCGGTGATATTTGCAGTATCGGCTGGTCACAGACGACCTCGCCATCGGGAAACTCGCCAACGACGCGCGCAATGTACTCTTTTCGGACAGTCCGCTGCTTGATCTCGCTGCCGAGGGCAAGAGCGGCCTCTGGGTTCTTTGCGATGAACAGGATGCCCGATGTCAGGCGGTCGAGGCGATGGCACGTGTGAGGTATAAAGTCTGGCCCGCGCTCGGCCTTGAGGATCTCGGTGAGGGAGTTGTACTTGTATCGGCCCGCAGGGTGAACGGGGACGCCTGCTGGTTTATTAACGACGATCATGTTCTCGTCTTCGTGGATGATGCCTATCGGCTCCCCTGTTACAGGCGGCTCATGGCGATGCATAGAATGCGTGATAAGATCGCCGTTGCGGACGAGATAGTCAGGACCGACACTGCGGCCGTTGACGTAGATAAAGCCCGACTCGATAGAGTGACGGTAGTATTCTAGTGTTCGGTCGCGGAACTCGGTGCCGAATACGTCAAGCAAGGGCCGTCCGCGCCAACGTTCTTTGCAGTACGTGTTGTAAGTCCAATTGTAGGGCAGGACACGACGCAGGCCGTCTTCAAACTCGTATGGTGGCGGCGATGGCGGCGGGACGGGCGTGAGCAATGCCTCCTCGCTGCCAAGCTGAGGCTTCGAACGGGCATCCTTTCGAGGCCGTTGCTTCTTGAGTACCTCGGTTGGCACTTCTGGAGTCGGCACAAGAGCCGTACAGCCCTTGTTCTCGGAGGCTGTCATGCCTCTGGTGTTGACAGATGCGACGAGGGCGGAAAGTAAGCGCGACCGGGCGGTTTGAGTACCTGCCAAGGTGGTAAGAACGAGGTTCATTAATGGACCGAAACCACGTTTTCCTGAATGCTAGAGTCTCACTAGCCATTCGTCGCCGTACATCAGTGTCTGCGTATCGTGGACCTTAATGAGCAACATGAAGCCAAGACCGCAGACAAGCTGCAGGGTCTTGATGTGGAGCACGAGAAAAAAGAGCGGTCAATTGCGGCACAATTGATCGGCACAAGCCGAGGTTCATGCTTATGTAAGGTGCCTCGGCGACGGCAGTGATGTTGATCTATCATCTCGGCATTGGCACTTTACTGTAGACCTTGAACCATTTAAACATTAGATGCCATGACGCCAATGTCATGTAGTGTTGCGCAGGTCGCCTTTCGTCACTTGAGATTATCGTATGGACAGTGAACAAGTTATTCCTGATCTGAAGTCAGATAATAGTTCAAGCCATGGCTCCAACGGACGAGCTCAAGACCCGTCGCCGGAAAGACTATCCCTTTATCCTCGATTATCGAACAAGATGGTAAGCGAATTGTTGCTTCGCGATCGCATAACTTGATTCGAAAATCCTTTCAGTATGGATTCAAGAGGTGCCCTCAAGCTCCAGGCGATACAATGGCTTTCTCACATCAACCACACGTCTCTACGTACAATGCCTTCATCGTGAGTTCCCCTTGCTGACGCAGTTTAAGGAACGACAATGACATGTACGACCACATGAACAATTCAGTCTACAACTTTCTGTACGTTCTTGAACCTAGATATCGCGTCCGTCGCTGACAGTCTAGCTTCGACTCGGCTGTCAATGCCTACCTGGCAGACTACTGCAGCATCCATCCACCCACCTCGCCACAGCACCCACTCGTTGCCCACACGTCAACAAACTATCTGCGGTCAATCGCATACCCAGCCGTCGCAGACGTCGGCCTGCGTGTCGCCCGCCTCGGTCGGTCCAGCGTCACCTACGAGCTCGCCATGTTTGAGCAGGGCATCGAGCAGCCCTGCGCCGTGTGCGACTTTGTCCACGTCTTCGTCGACCGCGCCACAGGCCGCCCGCCAAAGGATGGTATGGGGGCCGAGCTGAGAAAGGGCCTCGAGAGTCTACATGCTTCCAGCAAGGCGAGCAAGCTGTGACGTGGTCATTGAGTCTTGTATGTACACGGGCCGTCGCCGAGGCATGTGGCATGCCCTAGCACGGGGAGAACCAATGTTCATCAAATCGCCGGCAGCGCCTCCCTCACGCATGTGCGTCTTGTCTATGTCTAGATGCTTTGAAGCTCGTACTCGAGCAGGGCCCCGTCCTGTTCGCCGCTGCGAAACATCTTTTCCACAAACTCGAGGTCCGCCAGGGCTTCCTCTGGACGAAGCTCTGCACATGGCTCGCCGGCGATGACGCCCTCGGCCCACGCCGCCACCTCTTCTCGCACCGCTCTCTCGCGCTCAAATTCTTTGACGACGGCCTCGCCTCCTGCCGGCCGCGTCGTGACGTTGTCCCATTCGGAACGCACCGTCCCGCCCACGCAGGCCAGTTCAAACTCCATGGCGCGCGATAGCGTGGCCGCCGAGTGCTGAAAGGTGCCGCATGCTCCCGATGCCGTGCGCACCATTGCAGTCACCGTGTCTAGAGACGGCAGCGAACGACCCTCGCGGCCTGTCCACGCGCGGACCGCCGCCGGTCGGTTCTCATCCCCCGCCAACAGCAGTCGCGCCGCCGCGGCAAAATGCACGCCGCCGTCGAGCAGGAAGCCGCCCGTGTACTCTGGATCGCGCCGCCACGGGGTCTTGGCCCACTTGCCGTCGGGCTCCATGAGCATCATGACGCGCACGCTGAAGTGCGTGACGCGCCCGAGCCGGCGCGCCTCGTCTCGAGCGTAGGCCAGCCGTGGCAGGAACCGAAAGTTCTCGGCGATGCTGAGCGTCGCACCCGTTGCCGTCTCGGCTTCTCGCGCGGCCGCAATGAGCTCCTGCGCCGTCGCGACGTCCTTTACGATGGGCTTCTCTGCCAGCACGTGCTTGCCGGCTGCCAAGGCGGCGCGGACGTACGTGGGCTGTGCGACAATCGGTAAGGCGATGATGACTGCTGAGATGTCGTGTCGTCGCAGAAGGTCCTCGTATGTTCGGTTAGGTCCCGGGGCGTCGCCGGCGTACAAGTCGGGTGATTCGGCGGTGGCGGCGATGCCGGGAATGAGCGCGGCTGCCTCACGGGCCGAGGCGATGGAGCGTGAGAAGATTGCCTTGAGAGAAAGACAAGAACAGTTGAGAACAGTGGGCTTGAGTTTCAATGTCAGTTAATGTGTGCTGCGAGTAGGAGTAGGCGTGGTGACGGACGAGATGCTCTTCCTTGACGAATAAGCCGCTGCCGATAATGGCCACGCCCAGCGGCGACTTGGGTGCCATTGCTGCCACGACGAGAGGTTTTCTTTGAGATATCTGAAGGGGATCAACGCCAGATTGAAACATCCGTCTGCAGTGCAGGTCGTGAAAAGGATCGTACTCCGCACCTCGTAGGCCTCACTTAATACCTGTGGTACTCATGCAGTTGAGCATAAGAAGACATTGACACAGCCCGTGTTATCTGCCCCGCCGTTTCCGGGCAAAGAGGGGCCGACGTCGGGCCGTAAATAGGTGGAGTTTTTCTCGGACATGGCTCCGTTTCGGGGGTCCGGGCAAGAGCTCCACTTTGATCCTAGCAGCCAGCACCGCCCCCGGAGATGTGTCTGTTGTTTTACAGTAGTGTACTTGAGCGGCCTCATCCCCGAACGTTGCTCGTATTTGGTCGCCGCAGGGAGGTCGATGCGTAATGTCTCTATGTGTTGATCTACCCGGGCTTGGGAGACTACGAGGTTCTTTGCTGTTCAAGAAGAAGAGGTTGTTGGATGAGAATGGAAGCATCCGAGCGGGATAGGAAGAGCCGTCGGCCGGCTTTTGTCTTGCGTTAAAGACAAAGACCTGTGTTTCACAGGTCGGATGAAGACGTGGGAATGCTTGAGTTGGGGGAAACGTCGAGATGAACGAGTTGTTGAAGATGAATCATGGCGAATGTCTTCTGGTCTCGTTGACGACTGTTGAGCTTCTGCCCGGTACAGGGAAGACAAGGCTTTGACAACTCTCGATGTAATGGTTTACTTTAACATGAAGCATCCGCTCTTCACAGGACACACTTTGACGTAAAGCACAAAGCTGTAGACCTTACAACGAGTATTCCGTCAGTCAAGAGGTGCTCCAACAGTATTTCTGTGAATGAAGCGTCTTCATCATGGAATATGAAACCACCATCCCAGTCCCGACTTCTCTCCTCCTTTTTCCTTGTCCCATGTAATCCCCCTAATTCCATCTTCTCCTAATTCCTCCTCCCAACCAACCCTCCTCCTCCTCCATGTCCAGATTTCCAAGTCATCGCAGTCCTTTACAAACCCAATCGTCACATGGTAAACGATACCCCCTTTCATCTCGAGCCCGCCTGCTCCTCGAAGCGGTACAGCTGCTCCACGCACAAGACGCCCGCGACCAGCGCCGCCCTCCTCGACGGGCTCCTCTTGCGCGCCGTCCCCGCGTCCGCGCGGCGCCTCGTCAGTCCACGTCTCTTTGAGTCCCGTGTCCTCTGCCTCCTTCTTTTTCTCCTTGTCGTTGGACCGCTCAGTGTTTCTGCTCTCCCTCGTAATCTCGCACTCCCGCGTGGTTTTGAGCTCCCGTGTATTCTTGAACCGCCGCGTAGTGTTGAGCTCCCCTGTAATCTTGCACTCTCCTCCACCGAAACGCCGCCGTCATTGTCGTCTTCGTCGTCGTCAACGTCCTCTCTCAATACCCGAAAACACCGTCGACGCGCTGTACTTGCGCTCATCGATTCCCCGCGATGAGCTGCGCTTTTTGTCGTTCTCGGCAGACTCATTCGGACCAGTCGATCTCTGGGTTCCTTGTCTTTCTCTTCTCTTAAGCTTCTTCGAGCTTGTCGTGAATGAGGCGATCGACGGTCTGATCTTGGCGGGTTTGCTTGATGGTCCGGGGATTCGCAAAGGTCGACTTTGAACAGCTTCTTCGGCCACTGATTGTCCCTACAAAGTAGATTCGAGATGAATGTAATTTGAGCTCGCAATGATTCGCACTCGAGTCTGCAGGTCGAACTTGGTATACCCTTTTTGTTGTCGATGTCGGTGTACGCCCGTCTGTGACTTGGAATCGGTACACTTCTGTGGACGGATTCCTGCTTTGATGGGAGATTCAATTTAGATATATACATATCATATGTAAACCTTTAACCACACAAACCATTAGGTTGTTCTTAATAACTGCAGTACGTGCAGCAAGGTCGTCAGCAGTAAATGCCAACGCATCAATCAGAAATCCCACCTCGCCCCCCTCCTCTCCCTCTCCCCCTTACCCTCTTCTTGTCTCTGCCTCTCTCTCTATCGTTCCAGCTTTCTACTTCAAATTCGCCCGAATCAATTATCTGGTTCTCCGTTTCATCCAATGCCAGATTCTTCTCCCCCTCCTCCGCTGAAGCAAGGAAAGCCAACTCATACCCTCCACCACCACCATCCCCAATTCATTTCCCTGCAGCCATGCACAGTAAAGGCGGGCGTAAAGCCGTGGATGAGACAGAAGGAAATAAAGGACAAGAACCTCACCCCTGCAAAGCATCCGCACTCCTCCTCGTCCTTGTCCGCCAGAGACGGCGAGCAACGTGGCACTGCATGCATTCCCTTCCACGGTCCCTTGTTTCTCTTTGCTTCTAACTACCCTTTCTCTCTCTTTCGCTGGGCTGAACCGGGGGGAGGGTGCCACTGGCGACTAGTCGACCGACTTGATTCGCCCGTTCTGTCCTCCTTTCCCCGCGCCGTTTCCTGCAACCTCTCATCACTGTTCTCTTCGCTGCCCTTCGTCTCCAGCATTCGGCGCAGCGCATGCATTTGAGCGCAGATCAAGCTTCGTCGACCGGCTCAACGGCGCATGGGTCCGGGTTGGGACACGACAAGACGTCACTGACGGCCGTGAGATGAGCTCAGGACGAATGAGGCAATCAATCACGCATTCGCCATGTAAATCCCAACGACGTTCTCCTAGAAGATCTCGTCCATCTTTTCCCGTTGTCCGTGGGCTAGAGGCTGTCCAATGACAAAGACCCGCCTGGTAAGCCAATCAGTACTTGGTTCATCATGAAGTAATTGCGAGACCGTCAAACGCACCTTTCACGAGGCTTCTCTGCCTTGTCTTTCCCTTTCCTCGATCGTATAATCCCTCGACCAATGCTGCTGATGCAGAAACTCCGTGCAAATTTCGAATCGCTCATTGAACCTTTCCACATCATCCAGCCGCTTCTGAATCAGCCTGCATCGTCTGCGAGTATCCATCTGGAAGCGACTCCTTGAAGTCGTTGGATGCAAACGCGAAGCCGCACCGCTCAATGACCTGCTCGCCACCAAAGGCGCGGCTAATCTCGCCGTCGGCCAGCGACGACCCCCCGCCCCTAAGCCAGCGCTGGAGCTTGAGCGCGGCATGGGCCATGGCGACGGCGACGTGCCAGTTCTCGGTGCCAATGTACATGAAAGCCGTGACAAGGAGCGTCTTGGTCATGCGGCCGTGGACAGACTGGTGCGACGAGGCGACGATGCAAATCATCATCCACGCAAAGACACCGCTCAGCGCCGCCCACCGGCCCAGGCCAATCGCCCACGCCCAGCCCCAGATCTGCGCAAAGTCGGCCTCGCTGCATACGCTGCTCGTCGGCACTCGGTGGATGATGGCGTAGCAGTAGACGAGCGCCGTCTTTTGCACGCACCGGTGCACCAGGTCCGGTGAGTCTTCCGGCGTCGTCTCTCGCTCGTCCGTCTCCCCCGTGCCGGCCTTTCGCGGGCCGGACGTGTCGTCGCTCTGCCGCTTTCGCTTTGACCCAGGAGTGTTGGACGACTCGGCCTCGTCTCCCGCCTTGCCCTCTTCAGAGCGGCCGTCGAGGCTCACGTTGGCCGGGAGGTGTGTCACGGCGGAGAGGACCGACATGGCTGTGCTGTACAGATTGTCGAGCTCCTCGTCCGTCGGGTCTTCCGATAGCTCCACCACCGCCTTGATGACGCCCCGCATGTCGTCTAGAATCTTGGCCGTGTGCGGGTGTAGTCGTAGCGGCGCCGCCGGGCTCAAGAACGGGGGGCAGTCGAATAGTAGAGGCGAATTGAAGCTGACCTGCAGCGGCACGCGGCATGGATCGTGAAAGTCGAACCCAGGCTTGTCGAACATGAGCGGCTCAGTCTCGTGCGCAAGTGCAATGACAAAATCGTCACTAGCAATTGTCAGCTTTCGTCGTGCGCGCAGGATCAGAAAGATGAGTGACGACGCCGACTTACATGAGGGCTACCTTGCTTGTGTAGCCTTCCATGCCAAGATTCTGAATCCCGCCTCGCAGCTCAATCATTCTCTTGAAGCCAGCCATGTGGGCGTGAAGCTCCTCAGTGCTGCCCCAGTACCAGGACGTCAAGATCATCTGGGCCACTGCCAGCATGACCGAGTCGTTGGTGCAAAGATGCGAGTTGGCGAGCTGGTCGTTGAGCATGCGCATGACGGTCTGTCGATGGAGATAGAGCATCGTCTTGGGCACTCGGCCCGTCTCGTTGAGGAAGCTCGCTGTCGAGCAGAGGACGACGTGAAGCACAAGGGGGTCCTGAATCGAAAAGGGGACCCAGTGCTTCATGAAACGGTTATTCGGGCGGGGACTGCCGTCGAGGGAAGCCTTGAAGCGGCTCATGAGTTGAAGATCTGGGAAAGTGTCAGCAGCGTTTTGTTTTTGTCGTAGATATGTGACGTACGTGTACGGACAAGCTCTTTGTTCATCCTTGTGGGCGCCATTGGCAGATGGCGAATCTCATCGTCGAACTTGGAGACGGACACTCGCGGCCCGCGCGCTTCGCTAGCCGCCCGCACCAGCTGATCGCCGTCGAATAGCCACTCGTCCTTGACGATGCTGTTTGCCACCTTAAGTCGCGCCTCGAGGATATACTGCACAAGCTTAATGACGTCCTGGCCACCCAGACAGCCCGTGGTATCTCGGAAGCGGATCCTGAGCAGGCGCGCCTCATCCGGCGTCTGGCCTCTTAGGACAAAGGCAGGATCCGAGTCTCCGGTAGCATCGTTGACCCCGTTGACGGCCTGTCCGGCAGCTTGCCACGGTTGCTTGGTCACGACGCCAAGGCCCTCGTCAACCTCGACCAAGGCATCACGGACGACATCCATGTCGAGGTGGGAGTACTTCCAATCGGTATTGGAGCCATGGCGATTCGATTCGGGTGCAGGCGTGTACGAGGATCTAGTAATGTGAGCAGATGCTTGGGCGATATCACGATTGCATCAAGACGCCAGGCCATGTTCATATCCATCCTGCTTCACGAGGATATTCGTCGCTGATAACATACATGAGCGACATGTTGAAAGTAAATGAACAACTTACTTCTTGACCTTATCGACTCCATACTCGCAAGGGGGTTGCGGAAAGCGACGAGCACAGTTAGTGCACGGCTGGGTGAGGGAGCACTGCACAATGAGGGACAGGTTAGCCAACGTGACGCGGGCGATACGCATGAAACGCCAGAGCTACGCAGACGGGAGCGACAGAAATCAGACACAAGGCATCTTGCAGCTTGCAGCAAAGGATCCCTGGTGGCAGTTGGTAGCAATTCATGCAGCTCAGCCCTAGCCGCACCGCGGGCTCGTGGAGC
The DNA here is from genome assembly GCA_000472125.2 of Hirsutella thompsonii MTCC6686. NCBI lineage: Eukaryota > Fungi > Ascomycota > Sordariomycetes > Hypocreales > Ophiocordycipitaceae > Hirsutella > Hirsutella thompsonii. Next base: position 3,355 of record APKU01000205.1, on the reverse strand, counting down.
TGACGAGGCGTGCTCTCGGGAGTTAACTTGAACCCTATGCGCCGACAGCCGCCAAGGAAGAAAGACGGATAATGTTCCGGACGGGAGGGCACGATGGCGATGATATAGAGGGTGGGGAGAGTTCACGTGTAAATTAAGAATAAAGGACCGACCTTTTGCTTCCTTCGTCGGCACTCCTTGCAAGCAGAGGGATATCTCGTCTTGAAAAAGTGGCTCTGCGCCGGGGCCGAAGCCGAGGTGGGCGACGGACCGGGCCCCGGGGCCGGAACTGGGACCGATGTCGATACCGACGTGAATGCGATCTGTGGTGTCATCTGGTCTGCATTCGATCTCCTCCGTTCAAGAACATGGAAAACCCCTGAGGAAGTACGCTCGGCGACCGCACCCGCCGTGGGGCCTGGATCGCTTCTTCGACTGCAGCAGGGGCGGCGCGCGCGTTACAGCTCAGCCGCTTTTCTGCGCAGATACTCTCTCGGACCGAACTGGTGGTGGCGCCAAGTCTGTAAAGAGTGTACCTCGAGTGGGTGAGTCGCTATTATTCTCCCTCCACGAGAAATTTGAGGGAACGTTCGGGAGCAGGGAGAAGGATGACAAGCAAGAAAAACGTTGGATGCCAGTGAGGGAGGAGGATGAGGAGAAGGGGGAAATGCCACCCAGAGCGAGCAGAAAAACGAAGCAGGGACTCGAGTTAATGACGGAAGTGTGGGACTTGAGGATAACGGTGCCGGTTTGTGCAGCTTGGGTATGCACAGTACTGTAGATAAACAGGGTTTTGCCGTTGGTTCTTCAAGCAACGGGAAGCTCTTCGGCAGACGGGATTGGCAGAAGTGTAAGAGAGAGGGGAAAAGCAAGTGTGCGAAAAAGCAGGGCGGGAGAGGGAAAAGATGGATTGGAACGACGCCCGCAGAAAGAGAGCAACAAAAAAAGACAGTGTTACTCGGTAACTGGACAAAATGTTATTCGATAAGCCGTATGTTCCTTTTTGTCTGGGATCTTTGCTGGGCGTGTGAGACGCGGACCTGGACGGTGTTCTTGTTCGTCGAACCGGTGCGACAAGGGGGGAGTGGAAGCACACGGCTGTCTCTTCCCACTCGAAGCGGTTGACGGAAAGGCGGGCGGCGGCTCAAATGACGGCGGAAAGACGAGAAACTCCAGGTTTGTCGACAGTCGTTGGATTTTTATTGCTGGTCCCAAATTTGCTTCATCTGCAGGTCGACGAGATTGTTTCCTCGCCAGTGGAGCTCTCTCTTTCTCTTTCCCGCGTTGGTTATCTCGACTGCAACTGAAAGAGGGGGCTTTTTGTTTCTCGAACAGGAGATGCGGGACGTGACGGTTTCAATCTTGAATCGTTGAAAGACTGGCCTGACAAATTTTATGACTCCAGCAAGAAGTGACAAGGCTCGGGCCGTTCATGTAAAAGAAAAGAAACGCAGCCGCGGCACGTTGTTGGCGAGCGGTACGACTGCTGTACGAATACTGTACTGTAAGTTACTGTGAGTTACCCACGTGTGTACTTGGTTGCAGACGAGACCAATTGTTTCTCTTCTCCGCGCGCCGTGGATGGATGCTTCCTTTGCCTCGGCATTTGCCGGTCGTTTCCTCCCCGAGAGTCACGTCATGTGTCTTTTTCTTGTCGCGTTGTTTCTCCCCGTTTCGTACACGCGCGACTTGACGAGATTGAAGACGAGATATACGAGATTCGTGGACAGCGCCCGACACCAAAAAGGGGGTGGCCTTGTGTCGCGCAAAATGTCGTTGCCGTCGGGGTCGATGTGAAATAGGCCGGTCGGTCCAAGGGGGTTGCAGATTGATTGTCCGGTGCACACCATTTCTCCGCCCCGAGATAGCCTCAAGGCAGAGGCCACTTTCCCTCACCTTCCTTCTCACTTGCCTGTGCGTCTGCCTTTTCTTGCGGCGAGCCAGAGAAGATATGCCGACGTCTGCTCCTCCCCCGATCCTGGTTGGTCCGGGGCGTTCAAAAGGAGGGGAATAGAGGCATGTAACCGACCAATGCTGACGCCTCCAAATATCAAGCCCCTTCTTTCCTGTCCCCTTCTCTTCGCCTCTCTCTCTCTCAGTGTGTCTGTGCTGTGTGTCTTTTCTGCCAGTGTCTTGTTTGCTCCTGTCCACTCGGGACGATGCCACCCATATGCCTGCCAATCAGTCAGCATGGATCCTCCCGCTTCGCTGCCTCGCGCCCTCGCGCTTTTCTCTGCCCATGCCCGTTGTTTCCCCCCAAGCCGTCGCTACAGTATGTAGTCGCGGCGTTTGAGGCGAGCCTATCAAGAGTCAGCGGGGGACTCTCCAAGCCCACCCTCCCGCTTTCGATCCTGATACGTGCCACATGGAAGGGTAGTCCCGGGATGTGCCGGGCGCGTCCAGGCATGTCGGGGGTGGGTGGACGATACTACGACAGCATGGTCTGGGACGTTGCAGTGCGTTGACTGACATTTTGGTGAAGTCAGGGTGATCGTTGTCGAGATTGTACAGTAGAGGTCATGCAAGTACACTGAACTTCTGAAGTGCCTGCCTACCTGGATTGAAGTTGGAAGGGAGCCAACTCGGCCAGCTGCCTCAGGCATCACAGTCACTTACCTTGCCTCACCTTGCCTAACCTCGCTTCTCGCGTCTTGAGAAGACATTCCACCACATGTCCGCACCCGGCATCCCCCATCATCACCATCATCCATTCAAAAAACCTTGCCGCCACGTGCTCAACCATTGGATTACAAATATAATATCACAATCAAAGTTCGATTGACAGTACATACAGTAGGCCTACAGTCAAGTCAATATCCGCCGCCTTATCGACGGTTGCTTCCGCTCCCCCGTCGTCCACACGCCTTCTCCAGATTTCACACGACGTTTCGAGGAGACGGTCCGACGTCGTACGGCACGTGGCGCCAAGCTTGCGAGGCACATAAACACACAAAAGGTCCACGAGATGCGCTCCGTCTATGTACTACACAGAGCCAAAAACGAGGGCAAGAGCAAAAAGACATGTCTGATGGAGTATGTAAACGGTCCAAAAAATGTTCTAGAAAAGAACGACATCTATGCTCGATGTGAGATTTGAAGCATCGGGACATGATGAAATCTCCCAGATCAGGAGAAAGGCATTCATTCATGGACACGGTAAATATCATGCATAAAACATAACGTAAAGCCGTCGAGCGGCGCACGACTCTCCCATGAGTCCCATCCTCCCGCTCTACTGTACAGTAGCGCCATGATGTCACCGCCGATCGCCGCCTTGCAAGATCCCATCACCCTTACCTTCCCGTCTTCCATCCTTCTCCACTAATAAACACACTGTGCGCCTAGCCCCGATCTCACATGCCCCCTTCCCCCCCCC